>JAMZAV010002844.1:0-182480 GCA_024449915.1 Sweltsa coloradensis | reverse complement strand
CACACAGGGGACTGCTTTGGTACGCAAGTATCTCATCCTCTGACAAACGGGTTTTAACCCCCACACAACTCACACAGGGATGCTTTGGTACAAAGAATCTCATCCTCTGACACTCACACCACCACTCACACAGAGGACTGCTTTGGTACGAAAGAATCTCATCCTCTCACACTCACACCCACACTCACACAGGGGACTGCTTTTTTCTTTACTTTACTTTTTTTTGTATTTTTTTGTGTTTGTCCGCACGATTCCGGCTAAACCGATACTCCAATTGCAATGAAATTTTATGGAGACTTTTGAAGTCTCTGAACTTAGAACTGCCACGTTTTTGAGCGCAATCGAAAAATTATTTCTCATTAAAACCGCAATTTTACGATTTTTTTCGATTTTTGAAAAACTTCATCTACTTATAACACCTACATGCTTTATCCGATTGTTATTATTTTTGCTCAGAACCTTTATTTTATGAATTAAAATATTCGTGTGAAATTTGAGCGCAATCGAAAAATTATTTCTCATGAAAATCAAATTTTACGGTTTTTTTCTTTTTTTAAAACAATTCTTTGACTATAACACCTACATGCTTTATCCGATTGTAATGATTTTTTTACAGAACCTTAATTTTATGAATTAATAGATAAGTGTTAAATTTGAGCGCAATCGATAATTATTTCTTATAAATTAAAGTTAATTTTGTAATTTAATTTAATTTAATTTAAAAAATTCAACTAAGTAATAATTTTCCACAGAACAACAGAAAATCTGCATCACACTGGCCGCTCCCTGCACCCCTTACGCTCATCCAACAACGCGGCGGGACTTAAGCGTTTTCCTAGTTTAATTCACGGAGCTAAAAAGCCTATTATACAACCGAAAGTTGTGAACAGCATCATGACCACCCTGACAGTGGCTTGCTTTCATATGAATTTATGTTTAATTTCTCTGCTTCCAATGCAAAATATCGTGGGTTCGTATCGGTGGTGCCGATAGGGCTAAACATTAAAAACGCTTTGAGATGTATGTATTTATCAATTTGTATACAGATACTATGAGCTATAGCTGTGTTTTTGTATGTAGGCCTATATGTTATGTTGTGTTTGTCAGTGTACATTTTTATATTTATTTTTATATTATTGTTACGCGACACAATCGACAATGAATTGTATTTTTTATTATTTATTTATTTACAATGGTGACTGTCCAGAAATAAAATAAAATTCATTCGTTCCTCTTTAAATTAAAAGTCCTGGCCCCACTGAAAATCAGTTGCGTGAATGGGGCGGCGGGGACTCTAAATTCGAATATTTTATTTAATTTAATTTAATATTCGATATCGATAGGTCTTTTTCCCCTTTCCCCCCCGGGCGAGCCATATTTTAGTTAAGATTTTCGCTAAACCGTATCCATTATAAAAAATTTAAAAATTATACCCCAAAACTGCTAAAACAACATGAAATTTTTAAAAATAAAATTATTATTATTATTTTATTTCGAAATTGTTCACATAATCTTAAAATTTAATTTTGTACAACTCCATAAAAAAGTTAAAAAAAAGGGCCAAAAGGGCCCCCCGTCACAATGTGTCTAACTTACTATTTTCTAATT
This sequence comes from Sweltsa coloradensis, assembly GCA_024449915.1. Taxonomy (NCBI): domain Eukaryota; kingdom Metazoa; phylum Arthropoda; class Insecta; order Plecoptera; family Chloroperlidae; genus Sweltsa; species Sweltsa coloradensis. The sequence goes on along the minus strand of JAMZAV010002844.1, from coordinate 180,872 downwards.
ATCCCTTTTAAAAACCCCACATTTAAAATACAATAATATAAATAAAAAAAATATTAAAAAAGGTGAAAGAAAAAGGGTTGAACAATGATGGAAATGGTACATATCATATGAAATGAGTTAGAAAAAGGGGTTGTTAATGTTTGGTGAACAATTGTAGTAAAGGGTGTAAAAAATGATGTTAAAAAAATAATTTGATGCCTTCCAGCATGTTCAACTTGAAAAAAAAATGTAAAGGGCTTTCTCTTTAAGAAATTTTGAAAGGGTTTTCCTAAAAATAAATATTGAAATGTCTGGAAGTCTTCACGCCCACCCGGGTAGAGTTTTCCAAAAACAAATGCAAAAGGACAGTAAGAACCCGTTTTTGGTATGATGAAGTTCGTGACGAGGGGGGGATGATCAAAGTACCGGGTTTATGCCCCAAACAAAAGGTTTATTGTCAAAAAGAGTGATAGGGATGAAATGGATTCAAAATCTGCAGAACCAGTGATTTTGTTGTCGAAGTAATTTTAAAATCAGCTTTTTTGGGCAAAATTTTTTAAATTTGGAAAGGGAAAGGTCACAAGAAATGTAGCCTCTGCTTTCGCCTTTTCGGAAAAAAAACTCGTTTGTGAAAAATTTACCCTTTCCTTAGCCGGTTTTGTTTTGGGCCTCAAGTTTCCCGTAAAGAAAGCTCTTAAAGTGGGATGCCAAGCGGGGGTACCAAAAGGGTGATGATGGGCCCCGAATCAGATTTTAATAAGCATTTCCCGGATTTTTACGGGGGTTTTGGACCCTTTAGTTTTTCTTGTTACAAATCCAAAGAAATTTTTAGGCACGATTTCTTCCAAATTTTCAGTGTGAAAATTCCATTTTTAGACCATTTTTTAAAGGAAATTCCAAAAATTTTTATTGAATCACATTTGGGGATAATTTTGCCTTGAAGGGGTTTCACATTCTTGAAAAAATTTTTTATCAAATTAATTTTAAAGTATTGAGTTTTTAGAGATTTAAAGGGGACATTTTGTTTTATTTGGCCCAAAGTATGTATCTTTTTCCGGTCATTTTGAAAAATTTTTTCAAAATCGAATTTGATCTTATTGTGCATAAACGGTCGAATCATCAGCAAATTGTGGGCAAGGTTGAAAAAACACTTTGGGGGGAAGGTTCAACCCTGTAAATTAAAAAAAGCGGGGGGGCCAAATTTAAATAAAACCTTTGGGGAAAACCCCCCCCCCAAATGTCCCCTTTATGTAAGGGGGAAAGAAAAACCCCTAAATAGGGACACACTGATTTCCGATCAGTCGGGAAACGTTTTAATTTCCACGGGTGGGATTTTTAACCTCAAATTTTTGGTAGCCATGTTTTTTAAAAGAGAAGTTTTCGTGAGGAACCTGATAAAATGCCTTTTGCCATCAAGGGGCATACAATAAACTTGTTTTAAAACCCTTTGGTCCTAAAGCGCGTGAACCCAATCTTTTCTTTTGGCCCCGGGCCCGCATTGAAAAGCATGAGCCCCCGAGGTAAAAGCCATGTTATTTTCGTTTATAAGTTTCATTGTTTTGCAGATTTTTCTAGAATGCGGGGGTGACCCAAAATTTCTCCTTTAAATTTTTTGATGCATGGGAGGTGGGGCGATTTGGGGGGAAATTTTTGACAACGTCTTTTGGGCCCACCCTTTTTTTTAAAAACGGGAACAAACATTTGTTTTTTTCCAGTCATCGGGAACAGCGCCAGTGGATATTGAAAATTTTTAAAAATTGAACATAATGACGGGAAATAGTTTAACGCGCACTTTTTTTCAGATTCTTCCGGGGAAAAAATGTCAGGTCCTGTGGCGTACTAGGCCCGCATTGGCTGAGGAGAGTCAAAACTTCTTTTCCCAGAAAAAAAAACATTTTGGGGAGCAAAAACGGAAATGTCTGCAATATTGGGATTAAAAGGATTGCGGGAACTTCGGTTTTTTTAAAAATTTCTTTGAGAAAAAATTGATTGAATGCGCAAGCATGTCCTTAAAATTTCTTTGAGTTCCTGACCATTTGCTGAGAAATTCTTTGGGGGGCCCCCCGAAAAAAAAACCTTGCCCTTATAGTGGGGCTGAGATGTAAAAAAAAGGGCCTTGGCTCGTTTTGGGCGTGCCGAAATTGATTTTTTGGTTTTTAAAAAACGGTTGGTACCATGGGGTATTTTAAATTTAATCTGGGTTGTTCTTCAATTTTTTTTCCGCCCCCTTTTGGAAAAAATTTGGGCCCCCAAATATCCCTTTTTTAGATAAAACTTTGGGAGCGCACGAACAAACAAGGGGAAAAATAATGAAAAAATTTTTGATTTGGGAAGAAAAATTTTTTTTAAAAGCATACAAAAACAAAAGGGATGAAAAATTTTTTTTTTTGGGGGGTAAAAGAAAGGTTTTTACTGTCAGAGACCACGGGGTTTTTAGTATTGTTAAAAATTTTAAATTTAAAAAATTTGTAATGGACCATAAAATTAAATAGTTTTATGACAATGTATTTTTTTCAAAACGAAAACAAGAACATAAATGTTTTAAAAAGGTAGGGGTAAATAGTTTGGGGAATTTAAAAGCTATTTGTATTAGCAATGCGAAAGGGAAAAATTGCTTTCCAACTGCATCCCGGGGCCCCCTTTCCCCAAAAATCCCGCGAGCTCGGGGGGGTAGTCTTTTGGGCCCCCTTTTCCCCTTTCAAATTTTCCCTATATATATTTTCTAATTTTTTTTTTATGGGCCAAATTTTTTTTTTGGGTAAAAAAAAACCCCAAGATGAAACTACACCGTGATATAAAAAAAAACGTTCCTACGGGAAAACAGTTTTTGTAGACCACGATTTTGAAAGCTTTTTAAAGGGTTTTAAGCCGGTTGATTTTTTGGGGATATTTTTTTAAACATAAAAAGGGCGAAACCTTTTTAAAACGTCCCCCTCTAAGCCTGGGTTAGATTTTGCCCAAGCAGGGGTTTTCCTTTTTCTTTAAAGGGCGGGAAAAGTTAAATTCCATATCGCAAACATCACTGGTAGGTAGGGGTTTATCACTCCTTGTAACTATTTGCTCTATCGCCTCTATCAGTCCCCGTGGGGGGACCCCCGTTTTCTCTTCATTCTATTGAAAACCTCCCAAAACGCCAAATTAAATGACCACGTACGATGACAAAGATGGGGGAAAAACCCCACGATGTGAGAATTAAGACCCTTAGTGAGAGTTTGATTCCAAGAACGGGTGTGAAAAAAGCATAAACTTTTGAAAAAAATAACAGCTCTCTGGGAAAAAAATATTTTGGGATGTTAAAACCTTTGGTAGAAAAAGTTAAGGCAGGCATTTTAGATCCCGGGAAAGACAATCCATTTTTGGGTTGAGAGAAATTTAAAAAAACAAAATTTGTTAAATAAATTTTAAAATATAATAGGAGGGGAAAGCTATTGACATGATTTTTTTTTCCCAAAGCGACTTTTTATTGATTTATTCCAAATGTATTTTTTGGACACTGTAAAAAAGAGTACCCTTTAAATTAAACTCACCAAAAAAACCATTATTAAAAAAAAAGATTAATTTTTAAAAGTTGGTCGTACGTGTTTTCCCTTGCAAATTTCCCAAAATGATACAATTTTCTTTCTGTCAAGTGTTAGAACAAAAGTTATGTACGGGCTTGAACAGGTGTCTGTTCCCCCGTGGGCAGACATTAAAAAATGCATTGTAGAAAGCCCATAACCCTTTGTGCAAAAGTATCACCCAAAAGGGCCAGGAATTAAACTTGCAAGGACTTTGCCAATGGTTTGTTTTTCGTAAATTTGGAGGAAATTTTTTCTTTTTACCCTGAGGGGAAAAAAAATATTGTATTACATAACGCCATAACTCACTTTAAAATAATATTCTATAAAAACGTAGTGATTATTGTACCTAATGAAATTCTTGTTTAAAAACGCAAAAAAATATTAAAAATCATTTCTCAGACGACATTATACTTTCTCACTTTAGAGTAAATCACAACTTAAACCCTATATGTGAACTTCGTAAAACCTTTTGATAAAAACGAATCAATGTTTTTTCAGTAGATTGTTTTCTTTAGTAACCATCCCGGGCTTGTTTGAACCGAATATTTCGCCCTAAAACACCCAGGAGCCGAAACTTAAATTTTTCCCTTTACGTTCTAGGTTTAAAAGGTGTGTTCAAAATTGTAACATTTACTCCTTACGCCCGGGCACAGACGTATTCCCCTCTTAATTTTCCTTTTTTTTTTCAAGGTAAAGATCTGCTGAAAACTTTATCTTTTATTACTGGCCCCTGGGGAAAAACAAAAGGAAATATCAATTTGAATGATGAGTGAAAGAATTAGACAGTGAAAAAAGAAGTGATTGGGCGGACCCTTTTACTGTTTTTCCCCGGTGCAGATTGGGGTGGAAAATTAGTTAGGCTTTTTAAAAAGAAAATTGTACCCGTATCTTACTTGTCTACTGAATTTAAACGAGTATCCCAAACTTTGGGGATTTTGGGAAAAAGACCCATTTCGATTTCGACCAGGTATTGTCGATCTTGAAAGCTTTACATGGGCCCAAAATTTTTGTCCCAACACATTTAAAAAACACCCAAAGTCAATAACCCTGCTCCGGGGAATTTTTTTTAAAGGGCCCAAAAAAATTGAGGGGAGAAATTTTCCGCCAACTTTAAGACATAACATGCCCCCACATAAACAGAAGAGCTAATGCCATGGGAAGGATAAAACAAGGGTTTTTCGTTCTTTTTCATTTCCCAACTTTCTACCACTTACTGAGATCAAAAGTTTTTAAATTGGACCCCCAAAAAAAACCCACAGTTTCTGTGAAAAAGCCCACTCTGGCCGGCTACTAAGGCAATATTGGAAAAAAATAAGGTGTGGGTGCAAAGGGCCGATTTTTTCGGGGAAAAACGTTTTTTTCCCTTTAAAAATTTTCTAATTGTACTTCCATGCAAAAGCCCGAAATTTTCCAAAAAAGTTTAGGGATTATTGCATTCAATAGAAAGAGTAAATAATGATGACGAAAACGATTCAAAATCCCGTTTTGTGTGATGAGGGCCCCAAAGATTAGAAATTTTGGGAAATCAAACTGCATATGTAGGCTATCAATACCTTTTTTTTTGGGGCACATTTAAAAATTTCCCCCTGAATTTAAAAAAAAACTTGTGGTACTACCCAACGTGTTGATTTAGAAAAGGGAAATACATCGATTGTTATTTATTTTTTGAAGGGGCAAAGGGCTATACATTTTTATAGTGTTGATTATGTCTGATTGTTTTTATTATTAAGAATGTATAAAGCATATTATGTTTTTGGTTAAACGATAATAATGCTGAAAAATCGCTAATAATAAAAGATTATTATTATTATTTTAAAAAAATACAGGAAAGGGCACCTCGCTATCGCGGGGTTTTATAAAAATTAGGGGCTATTTCCAAAACACTTGTGCACAGCAAAGGCACTCAACATGTAAAAATTGGTTTTTTCCCGTAAACATAAAAAATATATTTGCTCTCAAAATATGTATAAAGTATTATAGAAAACGCCCATTTTTTCCCTTTTTAAAATAAAAGAAAAGAAATTTTTTGTCAAACAAATTTTAAAAAATAAAAAATTTGAAAAAAAAAATAAATAATATATATTTACCATTAAAATAGGGGCCCATAAAGGGCTATTCTTAATTTTAATACAAAATTTAAATTTAAAACGTGTACATCCCTAAAACATTTAATTTTTTCGTAAAATTTTAAATTTTAGCTGGAAAACTAAAAATTTAAAAAATTTTAAAATTTTTTTTAGGGGGTTTATATTTTTCAAGATTGGGTCCAAAAATTTAAATTAACCTTTAAAATTTTTTAAGATTATTATCTTTTCGATCATATTTTTACTATCATGCCCTCTAAAAAAATGTAAAGGGGCCTTTATTCGTTTTAAATTTGACCAAAAAAGTACAAAATCAAAAAAAAAAAAAAAAAATTGTATTTTTAAAAAAAATTTTTTTTGGTTATTGTATTTTTTTTTTATTTTTTTATCGATCAATTTTGTACAAACCCAATTTTTTTTTTGTAATTTTAAAAAATAATAAAAAGCATGAGTTTTAAAAACGTTTTTCTGAAATTTCTATTGGGGGCCTTTTTTTCCAAAACGGCCCGGGGTAAAAAGGGAAAAACCCTAGACCGTGTTTTTGGGGGAATTTTTTTTTATCATTTAAAAAAAAAAAAATCAATTTCGGCACGAAAAACCCAAACCAAAAGTACTCTCAAACCCCTACTATTACGACTGTGTAAAGTATTTCCAAAAAGGGGTTTGTTGTCATTTTTCCAAAATTCCACAGGTATTCCCTATGCGCCTTCCCCCACAACAGTTTTAACCCCGATTTTCGGAAATTTTTTTGTACTCCCTTTCCCCGCGAGCATTTCCCTCGGCGTTTCTTCCCTTCTTGTAAACCCTTTATCTCCTGTGTGTATAAGAATGACTATCCTTTATTAGTTGACCATGGGACCGCCTTTTTTTTTAATTGTCCCCTTTTGGAATAGACCGTTCCAAAACTGCCAAAATTCAGGGGTTTTTTTTTTGAACGATAGTTTTACGAAAGGGAAAAATTTGGGAATTTAGGAATCAATTAATGCAGGTCAAAAACACACCACATTTTAAAATTTTACATTTTAAATTTCCCTTTCCCCCCTTTCCCTGAACAACCCCCATCTCAGAAACCCTTTTCACCCCCCATTCAACATTTGACTACTTTAGGGGATGTCCAAAATCGGGTTTTGGGGAAAGGAAAATAGTTTTTGTAGCCTGAGGCCCCTCTTTTTGGAATTTGGAAATGCACTATATGACACATTTAATAGTTTTTTATCCGGTCCCCGCAAAAAGTGCATGAAGATGAAAATTTATTTCCCCCCGGTTTTTTTAAAGGGCGCATGCCCGCCTGTAAATGAAATCCTTTGAAACAACCTTTGTCTTCACAATTTTTCTAGCCCAAAAAATGGCCCAGTTAGTCACCTGAAGAGGGTTGAACCCGGTTTAAAACAAAGTAACCCAATATGAAAAAATGCCATGACGATTGGGAAAGGAAATTCGTTTAGCAACACTGTAAATTTTTATCAAACACAAAACCCTTTTGGGTGTATAGGCTAAACCCTTTTTGGGGTGGTTTAGGTACTAGATGACACTTTTTCCCACTTTTTGGGCCCTATTCAAGAAAATTTCTAGATAATTCCTTGCCCATCTGAAAATATCCAATCCATGTCAACATTTCATACATACCTACAAACTTTAAAAGAGTTTTGGAAAAAAAAAATGTGTTTCAATGACTGTGGGGAATACCCACAGTTTTTAGCCTTCTTCTGCCCTTTTAAACATTAAGGCTTTTGTATCGGGCCTTTTCGCCGTAATTTGAAAGTCGAAGAAACATGTCTGAAAAGTTTGCTGAATGAAAGGAGGCCTTTAAAATAACAGAAACAAAATTGTGAATTGTTTTGGGCGGGACATAACCTCACTTTTGGAAATATAATTTCCAAAAGTGAAGTTATGTCCCGCCCAAAAAATTCCCACAATTTTTTTTCTGTTATTTTAAAGGCCTTCTTTCATTCAGCAAACTTTTCAGACATGTTTCTTCGACTTTCAAATTATCGGCCAGAGGCGATACAATAGCCTTAATGAAATGAAAATAAAATGTGAAAGAATCTCCTCCGCCAAGGCTGCGAACTCTGATCTTCCACTTCCCACAATCTCTTACATAGATTGGCTATAGTTTGCGTGAGTAAGCCTCTTCAGCCAATGCATCGTAATAATAACCATTGTGTTTATTCATAAATCTGACGGCAAATTGTCAAGCGGATTAAAGGAAAATACAAGAACAATTTGGGGTTTTAGGGTAGAGGCGTGAATTTTGGATTGTATTCCTAGAACAATATTATAAGAAAATTGCCTCGAGGAGCCATGAAAAAATCCATCCGGTTAAGGGGTGGAAGGGGGTGAAAAAATGGCATTTTTCAAATATCCAAAAATTCAACATTCAAACGAAATTTGATCCTAAGATTACAAAATTAATACATATCGTAGATAAAAGTCCCAATTTTAATAAAAATTATATATCACCATATATGTATATCTAACCAGATTTTGCACCCTTTGTCTTTTTTTCCACAAATTTACTCACTGTGCTGGGAGGATTAGCCTAGGAGGATTTAGTATATTACCTCTGGAGGGGCCCTTAGTGCATCGCCGCTGACGCACGTTTTGACGGCCGGGATTTCCCCTCGCGCGCCTGCCTTCCCGCAGAGAGCAGGCAACGAGACTGAGCCAGCGTATTCAGTAGCTCGCGATACGTATGAATTGGCAAGTGCAAACAATGGTTTACAGTTGTGTTGCAATAACAAATACGCCAAATTTCCTTGCATCGTCCTTTACTCTGCATCGTGACACAAAATAATACTGCGGATAAATTATGGAGAGCTTTGAATAAAAAGAAATAAATCAAAACTGTAAAAGTGGAGTCATTATGAATGGTTTAATCGTTGAACTGAATCCTGAACACTGAATCCTCCTAGGGATTAGCCTACCAGTCACGGGTTAAGTGATAGGGCCGTGAATTTTGTCTAAAACACTCAGAAGAATGATCTCAAAAAATTGGCCGAGGAGCCCTCAAAAAAGTTGTTTGGTTCGTATAATATTATTATTATTATTGTGTAATGCTTTATAGAAACCCATAAATAAATAAATAAATAAATAAATAAATAAATAAATAAATAAATAAATAAATAAATAAATAAATAAATAGAATAAATAAATAAATAAAATAAATAAATAAATAAATAAATGAATAAATAAATAAATAAAAGGGGTTGATTAAACTAAAATAAAGAAATCCATATTCAAATATTATATTTAGGACGCTATATTAATGTGTATTGTAAATTAAGGTCTAAACTTTAATTTTAAAAAAATAAAATTTCACCATATATGTAAATCTGATCAGATTATGCGCCCTTTGTTGACCCATTTTCATAAATTTCCTCAATATTACGAAAGTGTATCGTGTGACCACTCGTTTTGTTCAAAATTATGCCAAAAATAAGAACAAGGATTTTTTTTTTTTTTTAACACCTTAGGTACAGTTTCACTCAATGGACTTTGACCCCATTTTCAAAAGTTTACTCAATATTAACGAAAGTTATCGTGTGATGACTCGTTTTGTCTCAAATTATCCAAATCCATCCCTCTGCCGACAATCTCCTCGCCCACCTTGGAGAAGGTGCTCCAGTGGGTGACTTACCACCAAGACGACACCTCCACGCAGACCTCGATGTGCTCCTGGGACGCGGAGTTCGTCCAGATGGACCTGGACAGACTTTACTTCGTGATATTTGCCGCTGATTTCCTGAACATACCAGGACTATTAGATATTCTGTGCAGGCGCTTTGCGGCCCTGATACGGGGCAAGACCACAGAGGAGATACGATACATTTTCCGAGTATAGGGGCAACACCCGAAACCTCACTTTTCGAGATAAAGTTCCATCCAGCAAAGTAATCGGTTTCATTCTATTGTAAAGAAGGTCTATATGTGTAAATAAAAAACTAAACAACCCAAAGCTAATACTAATCTATATCTTATATACATCTATTGCCAAGTAAGTAATATGATTGAATGAGCGTAGCGAGCGAAGCGAAAACTTCAATTTCACTGACCCCTCAATAAATTTAGTTCTAATGTTTTTTTGTTTGTTTTTCTGTCTGTTTGTTCGCTCTCTACCGGGCAAACGGCATATGCGATCTTCATGAAAATTTGACAGGACCTTCGAAATTTTTGAACTTAGACTTGCCACGTTCTAGGGTACAATCGAAGAAATATTTCTCATGAATATCGTACTTTTACGATTTTTTTCCGATCTTTAGAGCGATATTATCGTGACATTTGGGCCGATTCTGACCAAACGGGTTGGGCTACAACGTTCATATTTCACATGGACATTAAGGTTATGGTGATGTATTGCTTTCTGAAAGAAAAAGTTGAAAAAATTAGCCAGAATCTTTAGAATAAAGGTTTTAATATAAGTTTTTTTTGGTTAATAATGACAATTTACAAGTAATAATAGAAACTTGACAACAATCACCAACAATGAGTTCAAACGGCACTTGATAAGTAAATAAATCCCACGCAAACTAAAAACTTACAAAAAAGCTCATCCATCAACGCGACGGGACTTATCGTCTCTTTTCTTTGAAAACTTAATTTGATGAGCGAAGCGAAGGCTTCAATTTCACTGACCCCCCCCAAAAAAAAATTAGCTCGGGTGTTTTCCTTTGTCTGTTTGCGCTCTACCGGACAAACTTCATATTATGCAATCTTGATAAAAATTGGAGGGGACGTTCGAAATCTCTGAACTTAGACCTGCCACGTTTTTTTGGGTACAACCGAAGAAATATTTCTCATGAATATCGTGCTTTTACGATTTTTTTCGATTTTTTGTTCGATATTTTGTGACATTTTGGCCGATTTTGACCAAACGGGTGGGGCTACAACGTTCATATTTTACATGTACATTAAGGTAATGGTGATGTATTGCTTTCTGAAAGAAAAAGTTGAGAAAGTTAGCCAGAATCCATAGAATAAAGGTTTTAATATGAGTTTTTTGAGGTTTATTGGATGAGCGTAGCGAGCGTAGCGAGCGAAGCGAAGATTCCATTTCACTACACTGGAGAAAAAAATCCGGAATGTTTTTTTTTTTTTTTTTTATTTTATTTTTTTCTGTCTTATTGTGTGTTTGTCAGCACGATTCCGGCTAAACCGATACTCCAATTGCGATGAAATTTTATGGAGGCCTTTGAAATCTCTGAACTTAGAACTGCCACGTTTTTGAGCGCAATCGAAAAATTATTTCTCATAAAAATCGCAATTTTACGATTTTTTTCGATTTTTTAAAAATTTCTTTGACTTATAACACCTACATGCTTTATTCGATTTTAATGATTTTTTCACAGAACCATAATTTTATGAATTAAGATATTCGTGTGAAATTTGAGCGCATTTGAAAAATTATTTCTCATGAAAATCGAAATTTTACGGGTTTTTTCTTTTTTAAAACAATTCTTTGACTTTTAACTCCTACATGCTTTAACCAATTGTAATAATTTTTTCACGGAACCTTAATTTTATTTATTTATATATTCGTGTGAAATTTGAGCGCATTCGAATAATTTTTTTATATGAAAATTGCAATTTTACGATTTTTTTTCTTTTTTAAAATTACGATTAATAAAAAAAATTGAAGTTTATTTTTTATTTAATTTAAGTTTATTTTAAAAAAAGTCTTCAACTTTGTAATGATTTTTTCACAGAACAACAGAAAATCCGCATAACACATGACAGCTCAATGCACCAATTACGCTCATCCAACAACGCGGCGGGACTTAAGCGTTTTCCTAGTAATAACAATTAACAAGTACCAAAAAAACTTGACAATAATCACCTACAATGCTTTCACAAAGCACTTACAAAGGTAAAGTGATCCCACGCAAACTTAAATCTTACAAAAAAGCTCATCCATCAACGCGGCGGTACTTTAGCGTTTTCCTAGTATATTTGCATTTCTCAAGATTTAGGCTCATTGAGAATTCCCTACCACCCATATGTCAAGTGCTGCCAAGTCATCTCCCCTCTTACATCATCGTCCCCTTTAACAATCCTATATACTAGGAAAACGCTAAAGTCCCGTCGCGTTGTTGAGCGAGCACCGGTACGTGCAACACGACCCGAGTACGACATTCCCATAATGTTACATACCAATAAGTCTTTAAGGTCTTGACCAATTTAGCTGAAAATTTGTAAAATAGGAGAGAATGGATAAAATCCACCGCCATCTAGAGGACCTTGACATCATTCCTTTGGGAAAACTATTTTTAACTCTTTGATAACAAATAATACACTGCTTCCTCGATAGTATTTTGATTACTTCTAGGTGGCAGTGCATAGTGAGACTTTTCGTTGCCATGGTAACGTTACTTTTGTTATTTCTATCTACACTACTTAAGGTCTTGACCGACTTAGCTGAAAATTTGGGAACATAGGAGAGAATGGTGTACTTATTGACCCTGCAAAATTTCATAACAGATCGGAACATTTTTATTTTTTATTTTTTTTATTTGTTATTTAATTTTTATATCCAACGATCGGATTTTGTTCAAAAACTATACAGCAACCCGCCTAGGTAGTATGTACATGTGTGCAAAATTTCAGCTCGATCAGAAAAAACGGTGCGACCTGTATCGAAGCAGTAACAGGAAAAAAAAAGACATTCGAGCCATAAGAGTCAAGTGGAGAGGCTCGCTTCGCTCGCTCAATTACACAATCATCTGCAAATAACCTGACCTAGGCTCCCATTCCATCCGCAATATCATTGGATGAGCGAAGCGAAGACTTCAATTTCACTGACCCCCCAAAAAATTAGCTCGGATGTTTTTTTGTTTTTTTGTATTTTTATCTGTTTGTTCGCTCTCTACCGGGCAAACGGCATATGCGATCTTGGTGAAAATTGGAGGGGACCTTCGAAATCTCTGAACTTGGTTAGACCTGCCACGTTTTTGAGTACAATCGAAGAAATATTTTTCATGAATATCGTTCTTTTACGATTATTTTCGATTTAAAGTGCGATATTTTCGCGACATTTGGGCCGATTTTGACCAAACGGTTGGGGCTTCAACGTTCATATTTTACATGGACATTAAGGTAATGGTGATTTATTGCTTTCTGAAAGAAAAAGTTGAGAAAGTTAGCCAGAATCCATGGAATAAAGGTTTTAATATTTGTTTTTTTGTGGTTTATAATAACTAGGGCTCGGATTTTTATGTGTTTAAAAACGTCAAAATATGTATTTTATATTTGCTTAAAAACATAAGAATATGTGCTTAAAAATACAAAAATATTTGCTTAAAAATACAAAATAAAGTGCTAAAAAAATATTGTTTACGTACCATCAGTCTTCCCAGCACAATATGAGCATAAATTAATCAAATCATGTTGCAATATAATACCAGAAAGAAAAAAATACGTTGGTACTAAAACAATTTTATTGTTGCTGAACATATTATTGTAGCAGTTTGTAACATTGTCACTTTTTAATACCACCTTGGACTAATTGTGTCTTTTTCTATACCCCCGTTGCAGTGTACCACAATCCACATTTTCAAATGTTCATATTTAATTGAATGTCGGTTTTCGGCGAGCACATTTTTGTATTGCGAAAAACTTTGCTCTACGTCACAGGATGTAATGGGTGCAAACTTAAAATTCTCAATATCAGACAACGAAAAATCTTCCTCGTTGGGGCTAGGTGTCCATCACCTTTTAGAATAGCACTTATTTGAACAAGTTTTTTGTACTCAATATTTTTAAACAGCACCGAGTTTAGTTTATTCAATTTTGAAAATGGTTTGGAAAGTAAATTAACAGTGTTCTTGATTATATTAAAGTAAAGAATAGTGGGTTTTTTGTGTAAAATATGTTATTATGGCAAGGATAAGAGAAATATGTATTTATTAACCAAATATAACAAAATATGCAAAAATATTTGATTAAAAAACCATATATTTGAGATTACAATCAAACAATTTGTGAAGAATTGATCATGGGCATAGGTTTAGAGAACTTTATAAAAATATTTAAATACATAAGAATCCTAGCCCTAATAATAACAATTAACAAGTAACAATAGAAACTTGACCACAATCACTTACAATGCATTCAAACGCGCTTGCAAAGGAAAAGTGGTCCTACGCTAACTAAAAACTTACAAAAAAGCTCATCCATCTACGTGGCGGGACTAAAGCTTTTTCCTAGTTTTATATACATTCTATCTTTGTACACATACGTCTGATCATAAGGTTACAATACTAAACCAATAGAAGTGTGCTATCTGATTTGCATCAGGTTTCCTTAAAGAACGCTTTAAATTCACAAATAATATTTTTCAGCATTGTATTTGAACTTAATTGGAGAGTATTCAGTTTTCAAGCTAGTTGGTAAGGAATTCCACCTCTGTGTTGATATATACCCGAAAGACCTTTTCCCCCTAGTTTCCTTATTCACTTTCGGCACTACTTTGTTGTTCGCTACAGAGCGAAGACCTCTATTATATCGGGCTTTCTAAAACAAGGCTGGATATCTGCAGGTTGGTTTCTCGTGAAATGCTTTGTAAATTCTAGTTAGGACTAGGTATTTAAGCCTGGATTCGAAAGAAGGTATGTTGTTGTCCGTCCGCGTGTTTATTTATTTATTTTTGTTACTTATGATACGCAATTCCCTGCCGCAAAGTACTTTCCAAAATCTTCCAACAAAATGATGGTTATAAAAATATTACTAGCGACCCCAAATTTGGTCATACTGACCTGTTGATATAATTACCTGCGTAATGATCTATTTATAAATTGTTAAATCTAGTCGTGCGACCACTCTATTTAAAGCGTAGATGAGTTAGAATAATATGAAATATATTTCAACATGCCATGTTGACCTATTGGCGTTATCGTCCTTTGTTTGACCTTGATAACTGTTTCAGCATGACTGCATAATGTATACGGTACTTATCACATTCAAATGCATGTGGTTTTAACAAGTTGATTAAATTCTCTCAACATGTAAGTATATCAATATGATATAAGGCTCCATTGCGAACGCATTTTAGTGTCGCGTTGATGGATGAGCAGTCTTGTACCATTGAACTCTCTTTTACTATACTTTTACCTCGTCGTTTTTCAACGTGTTTACATAGAATATACCATTTTTGGATGAGCGTAGCGAGCGAAGCGAGCGAAGCGAAGATTCCATTTCACTACACCGGAGAAAAAAATCCGGAATGTTTTTTTTTTTATTTTTGTATTTTTGTGTTTTTAGTTAACACGCTTCCGGCTAAACCGATACTCCAATTGCGATGAAATTTTATGGAGGCCTTCGAAATCTCTGAACTTAGAACTGCCACGTTTTTGAGCGCAATCGAAAAATTATTTCTCATTAAAATCGCAATTTTTCGTTTTTTTTTTCGATTTTTAAAACATGTCTTCTACTTATAACTCCTACATATGATTTTTTCACAGAACCTTAATTTTATGAATTAATATATTCGTGTGAAATTTGAGCGCAATCGAATAATTATTTCTTATGAAAATCGCAATTTTACGATTTTTTTAAAAATTACGATTAATTAAAAAAATTAAAATTAAAGTTTATTTTTTATTTAATTTAAATTAATTTTTAAAATAAATCTTCAACTTAGTAATGATTTTTTCACAGAACAACAGAAAATCCACAACACATGGTAGCTCAATGCACCAATTACGCTCATCCAACAACGCGGCGGGACTTAAGCGTTTTCCTAGTAAAAGGAATACCAAGTTCCTGGTAGATCGTTATGGTAATAAACGATAAAAATAAATTATAGTATAGTGGTCCCAACGAAAGAATGCAGTTGGGTCGAAATTGATTTCCCAATATGACGACTTTGTCAATTCTATTCACGCTAGCTCAGCGTGGATCTAGTTCACGGAGGAACTCTGTGATCTAGCACAAATAATTTTTGTTTGCGTTGGTAAAAGATATATCTCTTTTATTCAAAACGGTGACATTCCATTTACCGCGCATTGATACAACCCCCACCACTACAAATCATCTGCATTCTTTCGTTGGAGCAAGTATAATTGCGTTGTTGATGTTATCATTATCCACGGATGAATCGTGGCCAATCAGTGGTCTGTTTTTCAAATAACTGATCGCTAGTTGCGCATCACTGGAGTAAAATTTAACAAAGAATCGGTTCAGGTCCACTTTTATTGGGGTGAAATGAACGTGTTTTCTTATGATTGGATCAAAATGTGACTAGCAGCATCCAAGTGACGTCATTGCATGGACCTGTGGAGTGTTGGGCTTACTGGAGATGAGGCGTCGCGACGCCATACGACGCGGTACAATAGCCCACCTCGGTGTCGTTGAGGAAGTACAGTACAGGGAACCCGATCAGGATGCCATAGGGTGTTTTCGGAAACCTTGATCTGGTTAACCTGACCGGATCCCGACATAAATTGGCGTTCGGAAACCAGCCCGATTCAAAGTATCTGCGTTCGAAAAGCTTAAGAGATCCGTCGGATCACGTTATCAGGTTGGATCTTAGTGATCCCTGAAAAAGAAGGGTTAAGTGGGTTGGATCCGATCCGATCGATTCTTGAGGTTTCCGTCAACACCCATAGAGTGGCAAAGAGGCCGGGAGATATACGAACCGTGCACAGAAATTTAAGTTGTAAACACAAACATAGTATAATAATAATATAGTTTCACCGCAAGATAACAAATAGGGAAACACATGGTCGCACTGTATTGCATGGAGTTGACGCAACGGCCAATCCCATTCTTGCAAATTGGAGAGGAATACTCGGACCCTCGGATACTCGGAACCCAAGTAAACCCTTGTTTACTTTTAAGTTCTGGTTTGCATGTGTTGGTTTGCGGTAATGTCGAGCTATCGTCATTGACCCTGGGAATATGTGATTTGCTATTGTTGTTGCTTTGCTTTCTTTTTTTGGATTAAGGGCGCGTCAACAGTTAGGTCATAATAGGTTTGTGATAGAAACGAATACAATGGCCGTTTCCACTGTCAGTGTAATATCCAGAAAATACAGTACCTATATTGTTTTCTTCTATTCTCTTGGAGAACCAAATTTGAATGTGTTGTTGATTGCTAGTTCTTAATCTCTAAAAGATGGCGAAGATAAGATTTAGAACTATGGATTTAAAGTCTAACATGGAAATGTCGGATATCAACAGTGACAATTCTGATCTCATGATTTAATGTAAGATTGAATTAATTATTTTGTATGAAGTTCTATAATACCTATCATTACAATCAAGCATATTTATCCTCAATCTGATACAGGTAACGTAACGTAAGAAGAGTAAAATAAAAAAAGAAGCAGCAATGGTCTAGGTGCTATCGCCACCATCATTCAACCCAGCAATATGCTCGATGTTTGGAGTATTAGACGCCATGCAGTCACGTTTTGGCTGCCCTGTTAAGAATTAAGTATTCCGTTTTTTAAAATTATTATTTACGTTTTATTAGTTAATATTTCAACTAGCAAAAGTGTTAAAAAAACTATAGATTTGTTGTAACTGTGGAAGGCTAACGTGAAAGGTGGAACCCGACGTCATGTGGAGGTACAAGACGGCGGCGTAGCCTTTCTCTGAAGCGTCGCAAAACCCAGCTATCCGGAGGACGCCGTGCAGTGAGGGGAAGTGACGTGGGACACGAAACTTGACGAGTTGAGCAACGTCGGCGACGGCGGAGTGCCAAGTGTTTGAGAGCTCGTCCGAGAGTGGGTCGTCCCACTGAGAATGAGACATCCACAATCTCTGGAGAAAGATTTTCATGAAGGAGACAAATGGCGAGAGAAATCCTAACGGATCAAATATCCTGGCGATGTAGGAGAGTGCTGAGCGCTTTGTCAAATGGCCTTCGAAAGGCTGAGCACGGAATGAGAAGTCGTCAGTGTGGGGGTCCCACAATAAGCCAAAGATCTTGATTCCCTGCTCTTCGGAGGAAAACGCAAAATGGTGTCTCCAGATGGTCCTCGGGAAGGGTCGCAAGAGCAGCAGGGAGATTGCTGGCCCATTTACGAGGCTCCGAAGCCTCCACTGGAAAGTAACCGCTTGAGCTCTTGTTGAAGAGCGGGAGCCTGAGCGAGGTCCTTAGCGCATGAGACGATGTCATCGATGTACGTGTCAAACGTAATCGCACAAGAGGCTGCCCCGTCGTCCTGCACTAGCTGGCGTAAAACTCGTTGAGATAAAAAAGCTGATGAAGCTAACTCGCAGGTGACAGTATTGAGCTCGTACTCCAAGAAAGCCGAGTCAGGAATCGGGCGCCAGAAGATGTGCTGATGGACTCGATCAGCTGGTAGACGAATCTGCCTGTACATTTGGCGGATGTCAGCACAGATAGCTATGTGATAAGTCCTGAAGTTGATCAGGATACTTGGGAGATCTCGCTGAAGCTTGGGACCGATTAACAGCTGCTGATTGAGAGAAGCACCATCCGCATCCGGCGCCGAGGCGTTGAACACGACTCGAAGCTTCGTTGACGAACTTGAAGCCTTGTGCACGCAATGGTGTGGAATCACGTAATCCGATGACGTGACAGAAAGCTGCATGTGCTGAAGATCCGCGTACTCCCGCACGAACGTGTGATAAGCAACGTCATGCTCAGGAACGGGCTTGAGGCGACGTTCTAGAGTAAGAATACTTGAGAAGGCCACATTGCAATTGCAGCCAAGAGGCACGCACTGAAGCTTGAATGGGAGCCCTACAGAGTAACGCCCCGCATCGTCTCGAGTGTGTGAGGCCACGAACTGGTCTTCACACAGCTGATCATCTGGACTCTTCTGAGAAGGACGCGAAACCTCCTCAGTTTCCCAAAACAGGCGAAGAGTACGATCCAACGATGGAGTTGAACATGCGAAAAGGGAGCATGGGGCCTGAGACTCGAATCCTGATGCCGGGATCGAACCCAAGATCACCTATCTGAACAGGGTGTTGAGAGCGGAGGGTTGGCCTCCGATGACTACATCGCTGGTCCTACTAAGAATATCCGGATACAGATCCGCTCCTATCAGGAAGTCGATCTTGTCTGGAAGATGAAACCTATCGTCGGCCAACGAGAGCCCACGATAGCGCTCGAACACCTCGATAGGGACGGAGGTAGTAGGAAGGCGATCTGAAATGGCAGACAGAACGAGTGCCTGAACGCGGAGATGATGGTTTGGATTCAACCGAGAAGCAATGTCACAGAGCACATTGCCATGAACCTTGGTAGCCGCTTGCCCTATGCCAGACAGTTGAATAGGGCTAGGTTCTACCTTCAATCCGAGACCTTGAACGAGAGAAAGAGTTATAGCTGAGACTTGAGACCCAGAATCTATGACGGCACGAATAGGATGATGTTGTCCCGCAGCATCCCGAATTAAAGCTCTCACGGTACCCAACAGGGCGACGCGCTGAGTGGACGGGGTCGCCTCCATACGACAGGAAAAAGTACGAGCTGCGATCGTGCCTGTGGGCTGAGTAGAGCTGTTATCAGGATGGTTGATAGTCGGCGTTGGTGCTTTCATCGGATGCAACAACGAGTGATGCTGAGTGCTGTGGCTTGTCCAGCATGAACGTTCAGACTGACATTCGGATTGTGAATGAAGTCCCAAGCAATTGAAACAGCGACGTAATCGCCTCATAGTAGCGAACTTGTTGCGCAACGATTGCTTGAGAAAAGTTTGACACTTATACAAGGTGTGAGAACTCTGGCATAATGGGTAAGTGGGTGATGGACGGCTTTGAGCTTGCCGGCTTGACGAGCCTGAAGCAGGATTATGTTCACTGGAGTCAAGTGAGCTGGCGTTTGCAACGAGCAATGGGTTGACTTTTCTCGATGACTGCGCCGTAGACTGCGCCTTAACTGGGGTCGAACCCGGTTGATCCAGACAGCACAACTCAAGCGTCCTTGAAGCTTCGTCAAAGAACGTGATAAGCTGCCGTTAAGTCGGAGTAGAGAACGCAGAATGTTAAAATTCAAATTCTAAATGCGTTTTATTTCTTTAGCAATAAATGCTCACTTACATAGCCTACTTAGCATAATTGCCGTACAAGTCTTGAAATATGCTTAGTAATTTAACAATCTATATAGTAATACAAATTAATTTTAAATAGTCCTGAAACAATGACACTTAATTAGAAATAAAGACAATGATTAATTAGAAGTAAATATAAAGTAATGTTGACAAATGTAACGTTAGCTTAGCTTAGGTGATTTTACAATAATCACAATTGCAATGATTGCCTTATTTATTTATTTATTTATTTATTTATTTATTTATTTATTTAACGTCTATCCTATTCAGTTATAAAAACTGATTTACAAAGGAGGACAACTAAATAAATCTAATTACATAGATGCAGACACAACAATGAACTACATTTAAGTAAATATTTGAAATAGTAATATTACAACAATGCATTATTCTTGTGTACTGTGAAATGCATGATGAATTATTAAATACTTATTTTATGTTTAATTTGAATTTATCTCTGCTTATGTCAAGGTGTTTTAATTAATCTGGTAAACTGTTATAAAGTATCACTCCAGCCTTTACAGGGTCCCTGTTTGACAGATTTATTGTCTATGTTGAGTTTGATGTAAATTAGTGTTAGATCTTGTATTGAGGTTATGTATAAGATTGTTTTGGGTACAATAAGAAGGATTATCTTTGACAAACGTTAGAACTTCGAGAATGTATAAGCAAGGTACAGTTAAAATGTTTAACTGTTCAAACAGTTTTCTACAAGATGATCTGTAGCTTTTCCTACTATAATCCTGTCAAATAAGATCGTATATTGACGTTTGGTGGAAAAATTGCGATGTCGCTGAATTTTTGCAGAGACCTTCCTTAAAGGATACTTATTAACATACTAAAACTCCCCTACAATCGGACTGGAGCTTCGGCCGCCATATTGGAAAATGGCAGCCAAAGGGGGTTTGTTATCGAATATCTCCAAATTGGTTTGAGATCGACTAAATATCTTAATGGCAAAAATATATCCCATTTAATTCCCTACAAAACAAGTGTCTTCTACAGTTTTGGTAGGGACAAAGGTTACGTCACAAAATCGTGGTTTATATGTTGCTCATTGGAGTACCAGATAATTTCCAAATTTTCACGCCCAGCATCAAACAATGGCCGGTAAATCCGTAAAAAATCGATTTAAATACAAAATAACTTTTATACGGGGTTCATGAAAGCTTCCATTATTATTTTAAAAAATTATGTCTGCGAAATCGGATTTTGCATTTACCCAGAATTTGGGTTTTTTCATTGTTAGCATTTCCTAAAAAATTCCATATTTGACTGTCTATTATTAAGTACTAAATAGCATTGGAGAAAAAATTCTTCCTACGCACATTGAAATGATTCAAATAATGATCCGATTACAACCAAAGTTTAAATTCAATATGGCTGCTAATTCCTAATATCCACAACATCAAAGTGAATTATGTAACAAAAAGAGTGTAAAAACAGCACGAAAACAGTATTCATATTGTGAATATAAGGAATTAGCAGCCATATTGGATTTAAACTTTGGTTGTAATCGGATCATTATTTGAGTCATTTCAATGTGCGTAGAAAGAATTTTTCCTCCAATGCTATTTAGTGCTTAATAATGGACAGTAAAATATGGCATTTTTTAGGAAATGCCAACAATGGAAAAACCCAAATTCCAGGTAAATGCAAAATCCGATTTCGCAGACCAGATTTTTTAAAATACTAATGAAAGCTTTCATGAACCCCGTACAAAAGTCCTTTTGTATTTAAATCGATTTCTTGCGGATTTACCGGGCATTGTTTGATGCTGGGCGTGAAAATTTGGAAATTAGCTGGTACTCCAATAAGCAACATATAAACCACGATTTTGTGACGTAAACTTTGCCCCTACCAAAACTATAGAAGACACCTGTTTTGTAGGGAATTAATGGGGAATATTTTTGCCATTGAGATATTTTGTCTATTAACAAATTTGAGATATTCTATAACATACACTTTTTGGCCGCCATTTTCCAATATGGCGGCCGAAGCTCCAGTCCGATTGTAGGGGAGTTTTAGTATGTTGATGAGCATCCTTTAAGGAAGGTCTCTGCAAAAATTCAGCGACATAGCAATTTTTTCCCCCAAAAATTCTAATTTGACAGGATTAAACCTAGAATTCTGACGGCTTTTTTTTGACATTAACATATTTCTTTAGCAAATGTAGGCCCACCCCGAATTAAAATACCATCATTAATATTTGATTGCACATATGCGAAAAAGGCTGTTCTGTAAATTGGGTAACTCACTTGATAAGACAATTCTCTGAGTGCATAGCATGATGATCTCAACCGTTTGCTTAGCTTATGAATATGTTCTTCCCAATTAAGTCTATAATCAATAGCTATGCCGAGAAGACGACAGTATTTTACCGTCTTCAAGGACCACTCTCCATCGTTAATAACAATTTGATTTAGCTTTCCCTTTGTCCTTAGTCGCATTATATTAGTCTTTGACCCATTTAATTTTAATTTATTTGGACCAAACCATTCTTCAAGCTTAGTAATTATAAGTTTAATATAACCTTTAAATCTGCCTCATTCTTTCCTGTAATAACTACACTAGTATCATCTGAAAATATAATTAAAAAGCTAAATTCAGTTAGGTCTGTTTGAAGAAAGGTCCTTTTATGTACAAACTAAAGAAGATAGGGCCAAATATTGATCCTTGAGGCACGCCACTATGTATTTCTTCCCACAATAATTTTCCTTTGAAGTCAGAATTCTGAAACTTTACTTTTTGTTTCCTACAACTTAAGTAGGAGCTTACTCATTTAGAGTGAATACCACTAACTCCATAAAAGTTCAATTTCTTAATTAAAATATCATGATTGATCGTATCAAAAGCCTTGGCTAAATCACACATTAATACCGCAACTTCTTTTTTATTTTCTAAAAAGCATCAGTGATTTTGTGAACTAGATTAAAGGATGCTGAAATTCTTGAATATTTTTTTCTGAACCCATGCTGTTCCTTGCATAGAATTTAATTGCTTTCAAGAAAATCCGTGAAATGTTTTTCTAAAATTTTTGAAAAAATTGTAAGAAGGGCCACTGGTCTAAAATGCTTGGTCTTGAAATTCTTCCGGGTTTGTGCGTCTAAGTTTGACAAAGTAAGTGAAAGAAGGAGAAAGTCAGCTTAATCAGGAATCTTCAAAGCCTTGAGAGCGTTCACGGAATTACGATGAACTTGCAAGATTTGCTGTAACTTAGCTTGACTGCTTGATTTCAATGGAGTGAAATCGAGTAGGCTACCTGTTGAATATACATTGCGGTCAATAAGCGCTTGTTCAGATAGCGCGACACTAGCGCGTCGTAGGCAAGAGGATAATTTGCACTTAAAATTTGAAACCCATTAATTGCAGTCAATGCAGCATCTCGCAAAGAAGAACGTAAATAGTGGGTGCGTTGTACATTGTTCAATGAATCGTTGTCATGCAGTAACAGTGGCTGAGCGTTCAAAGTCCAACTCACTACCTTTCCGTGGTTTGGCCTGTGAGTAGGGGATTAGTGTATTCCCCAAAACTAAGGGCGAGCTCTGGCCGGTTTGGGTGCGTGATGCAGAGAGAGCTCTTGCGCAACTTTTTATCACACCTTTGTTCATTTACACAGCCTCACTCATATTCGTTTTCTTCTTTCACTTTTTTCGTCTCCATACTTGCCGGCTTACTCTGCAACGAGCACTCCTCCGTTCCCACCCAGTTTCACCCATCTTATCCAACATCCTCACTCCTTCCCATTAACCCCCCTCGTCTTCCCTTACGTTCCTCCCATTGGAAAGAAGAAAACATGGTGGTAATCCACAATTATGGAAAAAGACAATTTTGAAGATTCCAATACAATTGACATGGGCACTGATAACTCTACTGTTGAGTGCCCTAAAACAACATTAACTAACTAACTAACTAGCAACAGTAGCAGCAACAGTAGCGGGCAGATTTACAGGAATAGCATCTGGGCTACGAGCGACGATGGCGAGATACTTATCGCGTGCCGAGTAGAGAAGGCCCTTAAAGTTGGCTTGTACTGAGTCGACAAGAATGGGGGTGGCACCTTCCTCAAGCTGATATTTAGCGACTAATATTTCGCTCTGAACCGCTTCAAAGTCAGTTTCCAACTGGTCAAGCTTGACAAAACGCGATCTGTGACGAGAAGTTTCCTCGTCCTGAAGCGCTTGAAACACGTCATTTGAGCATTGCACCGTGGCAAATATACGCTCTCTTCTAGCTAGAAGCAGGTTACGTTGCCGT
The DNA here is from genome assembly GCA_024449915.1 of Sweltsa coloradensis. Lineage (NCBI taxonomy): Eukaryota > Metazoa > Arthropoda > Insecta > Plecoptera > Chloroperlidae > Sweltsa > Sweltsa coloradensis. The sequence continues at coordinate 156,971 of JAMZAV010002844.1, read as the reverse complement.
TCCTGCTTAGTCATGATAACCGAAACTTAGATGAGAATATAGAGAAACAAGGAATGACTAGCGCGAGTGCACTTGAAAGAAATAACAATTAACACAAAAAATATGGTAAGATTGAACCCATGAAGTCAGGACAAATAACTAGAGACAACACGCGACCGAGAGAATGTAGCAATCTAAATATAGGGCCTACTCACCCTGCGACATTGAACAATAACCTAGATAACACGGCGTATAGTGAGTCATGCACACGCCGAGCAAGACCCAGTGATGATAGACTGCATGCTATACGCTGTAAAGGTCCAGTGTATTTATCAATAAACATATATCCGTAAACATCCTAATTGTGAGTGATTATAAATCCATTCTATGGTGTCAGAAAGTTTATAAAAATTACGAGGAACATTTGAAACAAACAATTTTGGTATGAAAATTTAAAACGTGTTTTGGTAAATATATAAAGACACACATAACCTCACTTCGCGTAAGTATGATTGACTTTAATAAACCATCCGTCCTGGATCTGAAGGGCAATATCTGTGCCAACTGGTTAAGATGGAAAAAAACAGTTGACCTCTTATATGGCAGCAACAAGGTTCGACAAAAAGGCAGATGAGCAGAAAATAGCCATGCTTATAAATCGGCAAGGGCCTGATGCCATAGACATTTTCGATAATTTTTCCTATGATAGAGCAAGGTCTGCTATACAGTTCGATGTGGTACTCGGTAAATTCGAGAAGTACTGCCTCCCAAAAAAGAAGGTTGTTGTAGAGAGGTTCAATTTTGCAAACGTAGTACAGCGAGAAAATGAGTCTTTTGACAGCTTTTTAACCGAACGCAGGACTTAGGCTTCTACATGCAACTTTGGGGAACAACAGTGGATAGATAATACGTGACAGAATTATATTCGGGATCTGTGATAAGAAGATGCAGGGACGACTTCTGGAGGATGATGATATATGCCTAGAGAAAGCAGTTTATTTGTGCCGAGCGAACAAGGTATAAGCCGCATTCAAATCAAACTAATACAAGAAAACCAGGGCCAACAAGAAGTAAGTAAACTCACTGTTCAGAAAACAGAACAAGACAAGGCCAGGGGTAAATTCAACCATGGGCCTAGGCCTGGTAAAAAGAAAGTTGAGGAATTCGACTGTAAGCGCTGCGGAAGCACGCATAAGCCACGTGCTTGCAAAGCTTTTGGGCAGCAATGGTGTTGGGCATTTCAGCAAGCTTTGTAAGAAATCACGGCCAAAGCAGGTAACCGTGAGAGAATTAGAACTTGGAACAGGTCCTACCTCATCAGAACATTCTCTTTATCAGTATGGTATCAACAAGATGGTATCTGTGCAGTGCGCATTCCTTAAAAGGTGAAGGTGCATGGTATGAAAATTTAATTTAGCCGGAAAGAACGTTAAATCTCAGTTGGACACGGGCGCACAGGTCAACGTGTTACCGCTGGTAGTGTTCAATGAATTGCCTACTAAAACTAGTCTGATGGACACATCCACCATCTTACTGTCGTTCGGTAAGTTTAAAATAAAACCTATGGGAAAGACACAGCTTATGTGTACTAGTGGCAGCAAAACCATTCCGCTAGACTTTATGGTGACAAATACAGATAGTCAGCCACTGCTAAGACTAAAGGCATGTGTAGACCTCGGACTAATCAAGCGAATGGATAGTGTCGGTGTTTTCAAGGATAAGAATGCACTATTACAAGAATATCATGACATCTTCAATGGTCTAGGTGCAATACCAGGAGTTCATCACATCGAGTTGGATCCAGAAATTCAACCAGTCATACACCCACCAAGAAAGGTTCCGTTTGGACTCCAAGAAAGGTTGCGAGAGACCCTCAACAAACTTGAAGAGAGCGGTGTCATAAAGAAAGTGGACTATACAACCTCGTGGGTCAACAGTTTGGTGATGGCGGAGAAGAAGAACGGTGATATCAGGGTATGTCTCGACCCAATGCACCTGAACCGTGCCGTACACCGAGAAAACTACAGGATTCCAACTGCCGAAGACATAGCTTGCCCAGATGAATGGTATGAAATATTTCTCTACTCTCGATATGTCTTCAGGTTTCTATCACATAATTCTGGACGAGTCAAGCTCTAATGCATGCACATTTAACAGTCCGTTCGGAAGGTTCTGCTTCCTCTGATTCCCGTTTGGTATCCAATCCGGACACGAAAGTATTCCAAAAAAAGGTCATGGAAATATTTGGGGATATTCCGGGTGTCAGAGTTGTTTTTGATGCCCTTGTCGTGGCTGGTGCAACACTAGAAGAACATGACAGAGTACTCGAAAAAGTATTTCAACGAGCGCGTCAGTACAATGTAAAATTCAATAAAGACAAGTTTTAATTTCGTGTCACATCTGTTAAGTTCCTAGGACACGAGTTGAGCGTTCGGGGTCTTAAGCCAGATAGGAACAGAGTACGTGCTATGGTCGAGATGAGCGAGCCGACGAACAAAGAAGAGTTATGACGATTTTTGGGCATGGTAACTTACCTTTCCAAATTTATTCCCAAATTATCGGAAACTACAGCACAACTCGTTTGCTACTCAAAGAAGACATCCCATGGCATTGGGACGAGCCTCAAAGAAAAGCGATACGTATACTCAAGCAGCAAATGTGCGAAGCGCCCGTACTGAAGTTTTACGATGTAAACAAAGAAGTGACCATTCAGAGCGATGCATCAAAGAACGGTCTAGGCGCATGCCTCATGCAAGAAGGGTACCCAATAGCCTATGCGTCAAGGACACTCACTGAAACAGAAAAACATTGGGCCCAGATCGAGAAAGTGCTATTGAGTATTGTGTACGCAGTGGAACACTTCAATCAATACACATATGGCCGACGATTGACAATACAGACAGATCACAAACCACTCATTCCCATAATGAAGAAAGAAATGAACCAGGTCACTCATCGATTACAACAAATGATTCTGAAATTACTTAAGTACGATCTCAACGTTACCTACGTGGCAGGAAAATGTCTATTTCTAGCAGATACTTTGCCACGAGCCTTCCTAGAGGATCCTATTGAGGATGATTCAGAGATGAATGTTGTAGTGCATTCAGTGGCACGACACCTAGCAATAAGCCCACAAAAACAGGAAGAAACACGAAGAGCAACTAAAAACGATCCTACCTCACAAAAAGTTTTGCAGTATCATTTCGAAGGATGGCCAAACAACATCAAGGATATTGATTTCTACGCAAGACCCTACTGGAAATTCCGTGGCGAACTCTCGGAATCAGATGGATTGCTATTCAAGGGTGAGCAACTTGTAGTTCCAGTATCTATGAGACCCAAGATGCTTGCATCAATACATGAATCTTATCTAGGGATTGAAAAATGCCTAGCTAAGGCTCCTTTGGTAATCTATTGGCCAGGCATGGCACAAGAAATTCAAGAAATTATACAGAAGTGTCCCACGTGCGAAAAGTTTCAAAAACAAAACTCTAAGGAACCTCTTATTTCACATCCAATACCAGAACGACCATGGCAAATGATAGCTTCCAAAGTACTCGAGTTCCGAGGAAAATCGTATGTTGTCATTGTGGATCATTTCTGAAAATGGCTGGAACTAGAACCACTAGGAGGTAAAACTGCAGGTGATTTAATTCAACAGATGAAAATAGCCTTTTAGAGACATGGCATAGCAGAAGTTATACGCGCGGACAATATGCTGTACAACAGTGCAGAGTTCAGACGTTGGCTAGCGACTGGGACATTCAAATAATAACCACTAGTCCCAACTACCCAATGCAATGCAATGCAATGGCGGAACGTGCGGTTCAAACTGCCAAGCGAATGCTGAAGAAAGCAGCCGAGAGTAAAACGGACTACCACCTTGCTTTGATGGAATACCGAAATACCCCCATTCACGGCATGTACAAATCTCCGGCACAGCTGTTGATGAGCAGAAGCATCCGAAACAAGATTCCAAGTACAACCAAGCAATTGGAACCAAGAATAGTGAACTTGCAAGTAACTAAGAATAATCTCAAGAATCGTCAAGATTTACAGAATAAATATTATGACAGAAGTGCACATCCTCTTAATCCGCTGCAAGTTGGAGACAGTGTTGTACATCAAAAGGATGGAGTATGGACAAAAGCTGTCGTTCGTCAGAAACACAACACGCCTAGATCATGCATTGTGGTTACAGAAGACAACGCAATGTACCGGCGCAATCGACGTGAATTTCGACCGTCTGCCAACCCACCACCTATTTTGCAACCGCTAATCCTGCCTCCACTCCGGTCTGAAGCCGATAACCATCCAAGTCACAATAGCTCCCACCCACATCCAAGTCTGATTACAGATTCGCCTGAGACGCTGGATCTGCCAGAAGAAACTTCACAAGACCAGTCCAGGGCTAGCCGATCACAGGAATCTCCGTGCATTAGGCCTACTTTGCCGAGACCTCAGCGAGTCAAAGTGATGCCTAACAAATTCCGTGACTATGTTCTTGATATTTGATTTGTTCAATATAAGAATTGCATTTAATTGTGTAGTTGTAGGCTTAACTGATGATTATCTACATCATACACACACATAACAAAAACTTGTAGAAATACAGCCAAACCTTACACACTCAAAAGGAATGAGATCTAAAAAAAGGGCCAAGCTCATCTACCCTTCCACATTTGCGCATTCTTAATTCATAAACGTACAGTGTCCCATAACAGCATCCTCGAAAAGCTTGGCAAAATAGAATTTGCGATTATTAATTTAACGTAGTAGTTTATCCAAGTTCTTTTTTTGTAATTAATTTAAACGTAAACATGCAAATTCTATTTTGCCAAGCTTTTCGAGGATGCTGTTATGGGACACTGTACGTTTATGAATTAAGAATGCGCAAATGTGGAAGGGTAGATGAGCTTGGCCCTTTTTTTAGATCTCATTCCTTTTGAGTGTGTAAGGTTTGGCTGTATTTCTACAAGTTTTTGTTATGTGTGTGATCTTATTACTTTTTCAAGTTCCATTACAAAATTATTTGTTAAAATATAATATTTTTATCAAAGTTGATTTAATTTTTATGGTATTAGCAATAACAATAGGATGTAAAATATCTAGGCCCGGATTCATGTACATCCTGGGTATAGGTGGTATAACCATGGTATAACGACGGTATAAGGACTGGTTAAGTCTAGGCAACTCACATCCTATTAAAACTTTCCCATGTAACAACAAACGCACAACTAATGTAATTTTACACCTATTTCACTGCACCCACACGAGGGAAGCGATATATCTAGACGGCCTTGACCCACAGCCATATAAATCATCAGATAATCAGAAGAATATTGAAAATTTTCACCATCTTTTGTTTTACATTTTTATTAAAAGTGACAGGAGATTTCGTGAGTTTATTAAAAGTAAAGAAAAAGCTTATTATTGCCGTAAATTTTGGAATAGCCTAGGACTATCATACCATTGTTTATCTGCATTAGGCTTGTAGTAATCAAAACTAGTTATTTGTGCGGGAAGTGTCAAAACAAGGTTGTGCTGGCCTAGAGTTGGCTAAGAAAGGCCTAGGGCTTGTCAAACATGTATTTATTTATCTAGTCCTATAGCCTAATGGAACTTTAGACCTACACTGTTGTATTATAAATAATTTTCTACATCTGGGCCTAGGCCAGGGACGGTTTCTGATTTGTTTTATGAGAGTATAATGACACCTTTTCTCGTTCCACACAAAGAAGAAAAATTTTACATGTCCGCCATTTGTTTACGTATCGCACTTTCCCGCCTAACTCTGCTTATACCGTCAACAAGTGTCAAGTAACTATGGTTACTTGTTGATTATATGCCAAGTGTTTAAGGCTTATTTTAAAACCTTTATTTGGAAGCCTTCCAACATACTTTTTCAACTTTTTTTTCAAAAGAGACTATAATACTATAACCTTAATGTCCATGTAAAATATGAACATTGTAGTCCCACCCGTCTGGTCAGAATCGCGGGCCGACGTATTAGATGTAAGTAGCAGTAGTAGCAGTAGTAGTAGGAGTAGCTAACATCCTTAAAGTGATTTTGAGCATGTTTCAAGCCATTTTTTCACAAAGAAGGAATGGTCGTACCCCAATAAAATTTGGCATGTGTTGTCAGGTACCTAAATCCCCTCGATTGTGATAGTTTTCAAGTTCACATCACGTTACATGACGGCTGGGTAACACCTCGAAATCACCCCAACTCTGCTTGGTCTATAAGGTGCTTGAGTGTGTAGCGCACCGCGGCTTGGCTGCGGCGCCCTAACGGGCACCTAGATAGTCTACATCATAGACATCCCATATAATTGGCTAGACTAGCAGTCAGCGGTCCACTTCCGGGACAATTGGAAGCCATCTTGAATGGGTGCGTTTGCATGTTAATTAGATGGGAGCGATTAATCGAAAAAATATTTTTAAAGATGGCCGTTAGTTTGGCAGGTGAGCCTATTCGACTTTGACACCACATGATTCCTAAATTCCCGTCTGCAATAACTTTGCATTGTTTCTGTTTGTTCAATACCATGCTGCACAAGCTAAACCCATATCAAACATTCCAGTAAAGTACTTTATTGCATTAAAAAAGCATAAATTAAAACGCCAAACCGCCATCTTGAATGGGTGCGATTGACGCTTCAATTGGTACACTCGCGCCCGTGCGGTGGTATTGGAGACTGCGTATCCAGCCTACTATAGGTGTTAAGATATCTATGGTCTACATCTAGTAGAGCTGCAGCAGTAACGTGTCATCTAAGAATCTTAGCTTTACTAAATTTTCAATATAGAATCAGTAACTATGTCTAATCGCTTTAAAAAAAGGGAGATGTCACATCTAAGAACTTTACTTATTTATCACGAGAGTAGGTTGGTACTACTGCTTGCTTAATTCTGATTGGTTCCCGCCTAACGGAAATCTTTTACGACTGTTTGCCTATCATGGACGCTGTATATGTCCAGTGTATTTATCAATAAACATATATCCGTAAACATCCTAATTGTGAGTGATTATTAAATCCATTATACAAATAAGTTGTGAATGGTTTTGAAAGTAGACTGTATGAAAATGAAAGAAACGAAAAAATATTCGCACGAGGCGACAAATATGTTGGCACCAAGGCGATGATGCCAATATACGAGGGGAAAACAATCAAGAAAACAAATTTCACAAACTAACTAACCTTGTCTTCGAGACAGTTGACTGGAGATGGAGAACTTGCCGCTTGACCGAGGTGTTGATGAAGATGATGAAGAAAGGAAAAATGATAGGCTAGCCTAGTGAGAACGTAGGCCTAATGCACACGGAAACCAAATTAAATTTCACTTGTAAAGCACTGTGAACTGTGAACTGTGTTTGCTAAGAAAAATTCACAAAAACCACGAAAAAAACTCGCAAGTTGCACTCGAGGCAACTATGAAGAACACAGAATACGCTGCCTCGAACAGGCAGCCGTACGGACGTGTGAACGCTATGAGTGATCGAATGCAATTGGAAACGACCTGTCTAGGTCAGGTATACAACAGGGACAAGATAACCTAGAGAGGTAAGGGGTTGTGGAAAACTAAATATTTAGTGAAAAAATGTGGGCTAAAACTGTCGCGAACACTTAGCCTATATCACATCCAAATGCATGTGGTATATTAACAAGTTGATTTATTAAAATATGCTCTCAACATGTAAGTGGAAAAAGGCTGCATTGCGAACGCTTTTTATTGTCGCGTTGATGGATGAGCAGTTTTGTACCAATGAACCCCATTTTACTATACTTTTACTTTGTGACGTTTTTCAACATGTTTACGTAGAATTTACCATTTTAAAAGGAATACCAAGTTCCTGGTTGATCGTTAAGGTAATAAACTTTTTAGGTTAACATTCATTAAGAGGAAAGTAACAATTCACCCATTGTTGATTAAAATACTTTATGAATCACTTATGCAGTTAACCAAATTTGTAAAGCTTTTGATTTTTTTTCACTTAGGCTCACAAAGTGCGTCGCACTGGCTGAGCTGTGTACTTTCATTAACGTTTGAGACACTTGCATCATCCTCCACATCCTTTCTTGCACCTGCACCCTGCATCGTACAAACTCCATACATGGTTCAGAAGCGATTGGAAGAATTGTCCACAATACACTGGCGCCCACCCATCTGCCGTCATATCCCCACCCCACTCAGAAGGCGAAGGCAGCTGTTGTTGTAGGGAGAGAATTTGATCCCAATCATGTACTCCTTGTAAGATTAAGCGTCGAATGTGCTGTACTAAGGCGTCTTTTGTCGGAGGAATCGTTTCTAGCTGTCTGTTTTCTTGGTGAAAAGTATTTTGCGACATTCATTCACGGTAAAGTACATGCTTGATCAAAAAATGAAAATTTAACATAAACACATTTGTTTTATGGTATCTCAAGCGTACATTATTGTAACTCTTGATACGTGACTGTAAAATGATCTCTAATGTCATACAAAACTAATACAAACTTCTCCAAAGTCTCAGTGGCAACCTCCACTTTTCCAACAATAGCGGCGATGAAACCATTTATAGCATCAGGAAACGCTCTTCAAGCATTGAATGCAGACTTTTTCCCATCACCATCACGAAAGGAGGAAACTGTTTCCATCCCGAAAATGCATGGAACATAGGAAGTGCTATAGAATAACCTGTAGATAATTCAAATCGTTTACCGGAATCCTATTTTAAAACATAGTCAATACGGTTATTTACCTAAGCTGCAACATGGTGAGCTGCGACATACTTATGGTTCCATTCAGTCCCCTGATGCTCCTATAGCGCTTCAATGCCAGTCATTTCCGGAACACAGCTGATTGCAAGGATTAACACATCAGTAGCATTATGCGCGCGTCCACCTGCTCGTGATGCCATTGGGGCCAACCTGCCTGTGAGATAGTGTATAGTGGTAGCATTGAATGGGTGGTAGTAACTAAGAGGGTATCAAGTGTGTTAATGATTTCTTTGCCTTCCTCATTTATCATTGATATGCTGGAGGCTAACATCCAAAAAAAATTCTTTATTGCCTGAATCACGTAGAAAATTTGGCCATCCTTTGGGAATTTTTGTAATTGGAGTTACGCGTGTCCTTACGCCTAAATGTTTGTCCCGTGTCATATTTAAAGACTTATTGGGTCGTACTTATCCCAGATGATATTATCTAAGCGATGCACAGACGTTAGTTCGTTCTTGAGGAAGGGAGGAAAGACACTGTCTACATAATCTTGGAATGTTATTGAGTGGCCGGGGGGTGGGGGGGGGGGGCATCTCTCTCATCACTTCACGTATTTTTGCAATCTACAGGTTGATACATTTACTACAGAACTGTTTTGACTGGTATTCAAAAGGTATTTCACGAGATCCAATTTGGTACAAGATCTCAATTCAGACAAGGACGATGAGCTTGGTTGATGACTGGTCATTTTGACCTTAGATTTATGCACAAGAGGTCGACTGGCTGTGCTAAAGAGTAGAAATTTGTTTAATTTGATGTGGTCCATAAAATATTTATCAAATGTACTCACTGCCGCGCCACCAGTGAGCGAGAGAGTGCGCGCCCGGAAAATGGGCCCAAAAGGTGCGCCATTCAAACATTTTTTTTGTTGGTTTGTTAATTATGTTATTGTTTATATAAACGTCATACTACATTACACTTCTAGCTAGTCACATTTTGGTCCAATGATAAAAAACGTTCATTTTATCCCAATAAAAGTGGACCTGCACCAATTATTTGTTTAATTTTACTCCAGTGACGAGCAACTAGCGATCAGTTATTTGAAAAACGGACCACGGATTGGCCACGATTCATCCTTGGATTAGGATAACATTAACAATGCAATTACTATTATTTATTTATTTATGGTAATTATTACCAAAACGATCTACTAGGAACTTGGTACTCCTTTTAAAATGGTATATTCTATGTAAACACGTTGAAAAACGACGAAGTATAAGTATAGTAAAAGAGGGTTCAATGGTACAAAACTGCTCATCCATAAACGCGAAAGTAAAAAGCGTTCGAATGCTGCCTTATATCATATTGATATACTTACATGTTGAGAGCATTTAATCAACTTGTTAATACCACATGCATTTGAATGTGATAAGTACCGTATACATTATGCAGTCATGCTGAAACAAAGGACGATAACGACAATAGGTCAACATGACATGTTGAAATATATTTCATATTATTCTAACTCATCTACGCTTTAAATAGAGTGGTCGCACGACTAGATTTAACAATTTTCAAATAGATCATTACGCAGCTGTAATTATATTAACAGGTCAGTATGACCAAATTTGGGGTCGCTAGTAATATTTTTAAAACCATCATTTTGTTGGAAGATTTTGAAAGTACTTTAACGAAGAAATCATCAATAAAAATTGAAATTGAAATGCTCAACCCCCAAAATTAAAATCCATATCATCCCTTAACTATGAAGAAATCCGCAGTTCCTCTTTGGCGGTATGTTAAGCCTAATGATACGTCCCTATTTGAAAAAATGTCAAGTTTCTATCACCCAAACACCAAATTGCTTTGCTAATCTACCCTTGAAACGCGCAGGGGTAGGCAATGCAATAACGGGTCCCTGAACGGGATATCACGATGGCTCTACGTCAACATTAGTGGGGTATAGTACCTAGAACACGTGTGCCAAGTGCCTTTGCTTGTATCAAAAAATGCAAGGTCAAATCTCGTTTAATATATGGTAAAGCAACTTTGCAGACCTGAAGAAGACAAGAAGATACCGGACAGTCAAAAGAATTGCGTAAGATTTAGTGGATTCATAAAAGAAGGCGTGAAATGCTGTAACCCTTTGCTTTTACATTGGCTTGTCGCCTCAGACTAGGCTTACACCACTTCAACCGACCTCTACTTTATATGGTGTGCTAGAAATATCAATGCCATCAAGCATTGCATTTAAACATTTTATTCATCATCATACTTTATGGGTTGACGTACATATTATGGCATATGAAACGTGTAGGACCAACCAACACATAATAAAAGACAACGAAAGAATATATTGATCGACACATTATAGCGCTTTATTCATCATTGGGAGTTAACACGGAATTTAGAGTTTGTATTGAAATGTTGTTTAGTTTTTTATTTACACCTTTTATTTACACATTTAAACACACATTTACCTTCTTAAACAATAGAATGAAACCGATTGCTTTGCTGGATGGAATAATCTCGAAAAGTGAGGTTTCGGGTTTAACCCCTATACACGGAAAATGAATCTAATCTCCTCTGTGGTCTTGCCCCGTATCAGGGCCGCGAAGCGCCTGCACAGAATATCTAATAGCCCTGGTATGTTCAGGAAATCAGCGGCAAATATCACGTAATAAAGTCTGTCCAGGTCCATCTGGACGAACTCCGCGTCCCAGGAGCACATCGAGGTCTGCGTGGAGGTGTCGTCTTGGTGGTAAGTCACCCACTGGAGCACCTTCTCCAAGGTGGGCGAGGAGATTGTCGGCAGATTGATGTCTTCATCGTCCTCTTCGTGGCTGGTGCAAATTTCGTACATGTCGCTAATCGTCCTTGAGCAGCGTCTTAAAACATCGGACTCTACGAAATGAGTCCACCGTCGGATGCGCGGAGTCTAATAAATTCATATTTCTCTGCCACGAACACGAAGCCAGGGATACTGCCTCTCAAATGAACTCATTGTTGATGCGTTGTTTAGTGAATAACTTAATTGTACAGCTCCAGGAGAATTTTGTACGAAGTTGTAGTGCACCCCACGTCTAATGTAGGTATATACGTTGAAGACAATTCTTCGCGCAGTGATTAGACGGGTTAGACCATTGATATTAAACCCCTATAGTAGGCTAGATTAGCAGTGTCCAATACTTCCGCACATGCGCGAGCGTAGCGAATTGAAGCGTCGAAAATCCAGTTCAAGATGGCGATTTGGCGTTTTAATTTATGCTTTTTTAAAGCAATAAAGTATTTTACTGGATTGTTTGATATGGTTTTGGCTTGTGCAGCATGATATTGAACAAACAGAAACAATAACAAGTTATTGCATAAGGGAATTTAGTAATCATTTGATGTTAATCTCTTGCTACACACGTTCATGTCTAACCCATTGATATTTAACTACTGTTAGGCTAGATAAGCAGTCGGTGGTCCACTTCCGTAACAATTGGAAGCCATCTTGAAATGACAGTTTACATGTTAATCCAATGGGAGTGATTTGAAGACCGAATATTTTTAAAGATGGCCGCCAGTTTGACAGCTGAGCATACTTGATTTTAAAACATTTTAAACGATTGTATTTCTCTGTATTTGGTGAACAATGAAGTCACGAGGAAGACGAACTTAAATTTATATTCATTTGATTAACAGAGTAGTATTATACACTTTGTCAATAACCACTCTCACCAAACACTCTCAATGTTAAATAAACTATACTGTTGACTGTCAATTTGCATATGGTTTTGTTATCAGTTGAACCCAGCATAATATAAAACTTCAGCCGATTTCGACATGTGGATGCTTAAACACTTCAAGGGCTTATAAACTGCTGTTACTGATTTCGTAGCTATCTGAGCTTAAATGATCCATCTTGCAAGAAAATTATTGCCTAATTCACCTCTCTCCATATCTCATGTGTCAGTGTCAAAACCTATTACGAAGGAGGTGACACTAAATGTTGTTTCAATAGATTTAAAAATAATGCATCTCATTTGCATATCTACTGTTAGACTGTATCCATCCATTTAAATCCACTTTCCATAACACTATTGAATTTAATAGTAACAACCTTGATGGGTAATAATATTCTCAACCAGATCTCTCTGGTCCACAAAACAATTAATATCATGTGAGCCAATTATCTCAAAGAATATATCGAAGAATTGTAGATGCTATACATCGAAATTTGACATCTATGTAGATGAAGTAATTAAAGTATCTCCTAGCCCGTTTTCGCGAACGCTTTTTCCAGTCGCGTTGATAGATGAGCTTTTTGGAATATTTTCTGTCCAATGATTACGTTTTTTATGTGGAATCTCCTTACTTTTTCTTTAGTTACTTGATATTACTTGTTCATTATACACCTGTAAAAGGCTTATATTAAAACCTTTATTTCTATAAATTTTGACCAACTTTTTCAACTTTTTCTTTCAAGAGGCACATCACCATAATCTTTATGTCAATGTAAAATATGAACGTTGTAGCCCCACCCGTTTGGTCAAAATCAGCAAAAATATCACGAAAATATCGTATTAACAACCTGAGAAAAAATCGTAAAGTACGATTTCTATAAGAAATATTTTTTCAAATGTCTCTAAAATCATAACACATATGATTTCAGTGATTTTAAACGTTCCTATAAAGTTTCATTAATATCGGAGTAGCCGTTTGCCAAATATCACGAAAATATCGCACTAAAAATCGAAAAAAATCGTAAAAGTACGATATTTATGAGAAATATTTCTTCGATTGTACCCAAAAACAATACAGCTCTAAGTTCAGAGATTTCGAAGGTCCCCTCCAATTTACATCAAGATCGCATTTCACGATTTCCCGGTAGAGAGCGAACAAACAGACAAAAAAAACAACAAAAACAAAACACCCGAGCTTTTTTTCTTGGGGTAAAGTAAGTAAAAAAAAAAAAAAAAAAAAAACACAAAGTCAAATTGAAGTCTTCGCTTCGCTCATCCAATAACTGAAAAACAATACATATTTCGGAGATTGCAAGATGCACAGCTATAACAAAATACTTTAACTAGGAAAACGCTAAAGTCCCGCTGCGTTAATGGATGAGCTTTTTAAGGTTTTTAGTTTGCGTGGGATATCTTTACTTTTGCAAGTGCTTTGTTTTGCTGCCTACGCATTGTAGGTGATTGTTGTCAAGTTTCTATTGTTACCTGTCAATTGGCATTATTTACCGTAAAAAACTTATATTAATAGCTTTATTTCTATGGATTCTGGCTAACTTTTTTGACTTTTTCTTTCAAAAGGTACTACATCACTATAACCTAAATGGATGAGCTTTTTAAAGTTTTTAGTTTGCGTGGGATATCTTTACTTTTGCAAGTGCTTTGTTTTGCTGCCTACGCATTGTAGGTGATTGTTGTCAAGTTTCTATTGTTACCTGTCAATTCGCATTATTTACCGTAAAAAACTTTCTTAGAAGCTTTATTTCTATGGATTCTGGCTTACTTTTTCAACTTTTTCTTTCAAAAGGTACCTTCATCACCATAACCTTAATGGATGAGCTTTTTAAAGTTTTTAGTTTGCGTGGGATATCTTTACTTTTGCAAGTGCTTTGTTTTGCTGCCTACGCATTGTAGGTGATTGTTATCAAGTTTCTATTGTTACTTGTCAAATGGTATTATTTACTGTAAAAAACTAATATTAAAAGTTTTATTTCTATGGATTCTGGCTAACTTTTTCAACTTTTTCTTTCAAAAGGTACTACATCACCATAACCTTAATGGATGAGCTTTTTAAAGTTTTAGTTTGCGTGGGATATCTTTAATTTTGCAAGTGCTTTGTTTTGCTGCCTACGCATTGTAGGTGATTGTTGTCAAGTTTCTATTGTAACTTATCAAATGGTATTATTTACTGTAAAAAACTAATATTAAAAGTTTTATTTCTATGGATTCTGGCTAACTTTCTCTATTTTTGTTTTTCAATAGAAACTACATCACCATTACCTTAATGTCCATGTAAAATAGGAATGTTGTTGCCCCACCCGTTTGGTCAGAATCGGCCAAAATATCACGAAATTATCGCATAAAAAATCGGAAAAAGTCGTAAAAGTACGATACTCATGAGAAATATATCTTCGATTGTACCCAAAACGTAGCAAGTTTAAGTTTAAAGATTTCGAAGGTCCCCTCCAATTTTCATCCAGATCGGATATGCCGTTTGCCCGGTAGAGAGCGAACAAACAGACAGAAAAAACAAACAAACGAACAAACAAAAAAACAAAAAAAAACACCCGCATTAGCTGACTATCAGATACACTCCAGAGCAAAATGGAGTGGCAGAGCGTATGAATAGAATACTGAATGAGCGAGCACTCTGCATGATGCAAGGCGCTGGATGTGACAACAAATGTGGGCAGAAGCAATCAACACAGCGGCTTATCTTGTAAACAGATCCCCTGCAAGAAAGACACCGGAGTCAACACCAGCAGAGATGTGGACAAGAGAAAAAGTAGATTTGAAGCATTTAAAAGTTTTTGGTTGTAATGCTTACGTTCACATCCTGGAAGAAAGCTTGACCCCAAAAGTGAGAAAATGGTGTTTGTTGGGTACTCCGATGATAAGAAGGCATACCGGCTTCTGCATCCAGTCACCCATAAACTAGTCACAGCCAGAGATGTAATTTTTGATTAGTCAACTTTCGACAATCAAACAACTTTCGACAATCAAACTGCTCCGGACGCAGCGATACCAGAGGACACTGCAATACAACCCGTGATGGCTGAGCCAAACCCAGTTCCAGAACGCAATGAGCCGAATCCAGTTCCAGAACGCGATGAGCAACACGTAGATGTTTGTGCTGATCGACAAGGTAACCTGCCACAGGACAACGAGGCGGAGCGTCGCTACCCCCAGCGAGACAGAAGGCCACGAGAATATCCTGATCACGTATTGTATTACACTTATTGTTCTGATCCTATTGAACCATGTACAGTTAGTGATGCCCTAACTTCACCTTACAGTTGTTGGTATTGAGCAATTTAGCTGTTGGCTAACCTGATACGTTTTTAAATCTTGGGTTTAAGAAATCTTGTTGAGAGAGTGAAGAAGAAATGGGCAATCACCAGCAGTGGTAGCTAGGGCCTAGGCCTACGTTGTGATGATGCCATCTTTTTTAGTTCCCGCCCTCGCCTACGAACGAACGTGTTGTTAATTTGAAGGTTGTAGTTCGAATGTGTGGGCGTCTGTGACGCTGCCTTGTTGATCCAGGGATCCGATGTGTTGCCGTCAGTCATTTCAAAAACGCGCAGATACCAGTTTCCATATGCGCTGTATAGGTACTGCGCACATTAATTTTTATGGGCTGTCATTTTCCTTAAGGTAAGATGTCCCCGCCTATGCTGAGGTAAGATGTCCCCGCCTATGCTGTCTGTGTTAAATTTGACAAACGCAGGTACCTGTATCTCAAAAAGTAATTATGCGATTACCCTAAAAAATTCTACACTGCTTCATATACTCATGCTGCATATTATGCACTGAGAAAATCGTTCCTCTAAATTAAATATTTTCTTCTCTTTACAATTAAAAGCAGTTGCATGTTCAATTTTTAAAAATTCCTACATTTTCAGACATAACAAAATTCAGAAAACTTTTGTTTACACACATACACAATTTTAACTCTCTACACAACTGTACCAATAGGTAATTGATATGTGTTCAAAATTTCAGAGCTCTACTCCTAACAGTTCTTTAGAAACAAGTACCAAAAATGCAAAATATAGTTGCGGAGAAAACAATATTTACGCTATTGGCGCGCCAGACTTGAGCAAACTTATCATGACTACAGTTTTGAGAAAACTGTTGAAGGATTAGCCTACAGCCAAAATTTTTGAGCATGTTTAATTTACTGTTAGCCTGTATTCAAGCTCAAATGAGTTCTCATTCATCTTTATAATTTTTTTGCTAAGTTAATAAGTTTATTTGAAAAGTTTGGTCTAAGATTACCCAAAAATGTACATATTTCTATGCAGACAAGCCAGAATAGAAGAAAGTAAACATAATGGGAGTCCCGCGTAACGCATGCTTCTCTCCAGAGATCGCGCTCCGACTCGTATCAGTCACGTGGTCTTGATGGTTGTGACCATAGATATCTTAACACCTATAGTAGGCTAGATACGCAGTCTCCAATACCTCCGCACAGGCGCGAGTGTACCAAATTGAAGCGTCAATCTCACCCATTCAAGATGGTGGTTTGGCGTTTTAATTTATGCTTTTTTAAAGCAATAAGACCTTTACTGAATTGTTTGATATGGTTTTGGCTTGTGCAGCACGGTATTGAACAAACAGAAACAATACGAAGTTATTGCATACGGGAATTTAGTAATCATTTGTGTCATATCCCTATTCAAAAACTCCCACCCTTTTGTATTTGGCGTCCACCGCCTACTGGTGTAACCGAACCGGAAAGGGAAATAAAGGGAAGATGGAGTAAAAACGGTAATGCTAGAATAATCTTTCTCACCTTAAAATTCCGATATTCACCCTCTTCCGATATTTCACAACATAACAATGGCGACGAGGATGGGATAAACCTAAATTACCTGAGCCTAATCGTGAGTACAAAAAATTCCATGTATACACTTCATAGTATCTCAAAATGAATCAAGTAGCCCGACCACGTTTCGGTTGAGGTTAGGTTGCCTGCCAATTCGACGTTTTTACAAGTTCCTTGGGGTCAATGGCACTCCTTATCGGGACTATAAACTTGTAAAACGTTATAGGACTTCAGGTTCAGAGATTTTTCAAGTAGGCCTATCCCGGAGACAATGGCACTCCCTGTCGGGAACATAAACTTTGTAAAACCATTTCAACTGCTAGGCCAGTCTGACCAAGGGAGGCAGTGGACTTCCTGGGTCGACAGATTCGAGCTATACCTCGAAGCTGTCAACATCTCTTCCCCACAGCGTAAGAGGGCACTTCTACTTACTTATGCAGGCGAAGAAATCTATGAGCTATTCAAAAATCTACCAGAACCTACAGTAAGCGTAGGTGCTGAAGGCACAACTCAGGATGCCTATGAAGCAACCAAATCAAAACTTGCAACCTACTTTGCTTCAAAGGTGAACATAGAATTCGAACTATACACCTTTCGGCAGGCTAGTCAGTCTAGCGAAGAATCACTAGACCAATTTTACACCAGGCTGTTGAAGTTAGCGCAGTCCTGCGATTTTCATGACGTTCCACGTGAGATTAAGTCACAGATGATCCAACATATGACTTCTGGTAGGCTACGCAGGTATGCTTTACGCCATCCAGCAGCTACCCTTGATGATATTCTAACAGAGGGGAGAGCATACGAAATGACTGAAAAACGAGCATCAGCTATCGAGGAACAACCGGAGAAGAACAAATCTCAGCTGCGCTACAAGAACTACGACCGGAAGGACAAAAAACAGCCAGGTATGACTAATGAACAAAATAGAAAGTGCTACAACTGTGGGAGGGATTGGCCTCACGATGGCGGCCCGGAAGCCTGTCCTGCCAAAGGCAAAACATGCAACAACTGCGGGAAGGCCAACCATTATGCCCAAGTGTGCCGATCGGAAGGAAAACATAACTCCGTTGCATGTCCCAGCAGCAGCACCCATAGGCCCACTGGTGAGTCAAAGACATTTGTGCATGCTACTGCCACTACAACTAACAATGTCTGTCATGAACCGGAAGACAGTTCAGGCGCCGAGTCCAACTACAAGCTAAGGGTAGTGGCAAACTCGACCTCTCAAATAAGCCTAACAAGTCGGCCCCAATAACAGCCAGTATCATGCTAAACTACACACCAATTGATATTCATGGTCGACACCGGTACGAGATGTAACAATATTTTCAACCGACACCTTCAATAAAATAGGAATAAACCCAAAACGCAATCGACAAGAACAAAAATATTTCCGTACAACAGCAACTCTGGTCTAGTTGTGACAGGAAAATTTAATGCCACCCAGCAATACATGGAAAAGATTATTGAATCTGAAATTTTTTGTTATACAGGGAAACTCAGAATCCCTCCTTATAGTCCGGTCGAGGGAAGTAAGTCCGTGCGTTTTTGAGAGGGAACCGATTTTTTATGATTGAAATGTATTACCAGGATGTTATTGATGAAATTTAGCTGGGGAGTCTTTTTTCTAATTCTGGCGTTTGGCCGCCATCTTGGAAAATGTCCGCCAAATTGTGTTTGTCAGATGTCTTTTTTTAATAAATCCAAAATGGTAAGAGATAGACGAAAAGTTTAAATGGCAAAAGTATTCACCATACAATTTCCTACAAAATAGTGCTAACCATATTTTTGGAAGGAGCAACGGTGACGTCACAGAAACGTTTTATATCAGTTACTACCAAAAAGTAGCAGTTTTTGTATACACAGCACAGAACAATCGCAGGTAACTGCGTTTTAAACACTTATTTTTATAGAAACTCCCTTTCAATTTTATAAAAAAAATCCGTCATAATGAAAATCATATTAGCATCGAAATTGGTTATTGCATTTACCCGGGATTTGGAATTTCCCAATGATGATATGAATTTTCCTCAGAAAAAGTCAGGTTGAGAGAAGTAATTCCTTGTGTTTTTGTGAGGGGACCATTTTTATGATTGAAATATATTACTTGGATGTTAGGAATGAAATTTAGCCTGGGAGTCTTTTTTCTAAAATTTTCGTTTGGTCGCCATCTTGGAAAATGTCCCCCAAATCGTTTCTGACAAATGTCAGTATAAATCCAAAATGGCTGGAGATAGACAAAAAGTTTAAATGGCAAAAATTTGCATCATACGATTGCCTACAAAAAAAAATTCTATTTTGGGTATGGGCAACGGTGACGTCACAGAACCGTTTTATATTAATTACTAGCAAAAACCAGCTGTGTCCGGTCAAGAGAAGTTAGTACGTGCGTTTTGGTGAGGGGACCTTTTTTATGATTGAAATGTATTACCAGGATGTTAAGGATAAAATTTAGCTGGGAGTCATTTTTCTAATTTTGAGCGTTTGGCCGCCATCTTGAAAATGTCTGCCGCTATATATAACCAAAACATATCAATATCTTTGTAACTTCAAGGTGAATAATTGAATTTTTTATTGTTATTGAATTTGTCTAAATGTTTAAAACCTCTTTAAAAATATAAGTGTACCAATTTGGCCGCCATCTTGAAAATGGCCGCCAATATACAAATTAACGGAAACATATCAATATCAATGTAAGTATGTGGTGAATTTTGGAGCTCAAGGTACCATTTGATTGGTATTGAATTAAGCTTTAAGTTTAAAATCCCCTTAAAGTTACAAGTGTACCTGTTTGGCCGCCATCTTAAAAAAAGGACGTCGCTTTACAACATAACAAACTCATCTATAAAATATATTATACATCTGTATGGTTTATTTTGGTTTAATGTATAATTTGATAAAGAGTACTAGCTCATTTTGGTAAATAATGAATTGTTTAAATGTAAGGTATTGAATTCATTTGTTGTATGTTTTAGTTGCATTTTAGTAGGCCTACACTACCTCGAACTATATAGTAATAGTATATAATTCTGCTACCTTTTGCCATTGTATAGCCTCGCTCCCACTGAATGTTTCTTTCAGGTTCTCGGGCTCGTCTGTGGTGAGATGTACGTACTCGTCACCGAGAATTCCTGTCGGCGTCTCTTCCGTTGTGACTTTCATGGTTCAAACACGGTTTCTTGTTCATTCCTCGATGTTAGAATTACCAGCATCCTCTGCATTACGGTATCTTCTGCGTTTACATTAGAATCGTCTTCCTCATCGACATAAGAAGGACTAGCTGTGCTCCCACTTGATCCGGCGATGACATAGTCATTCTTCTCACCATCATCAGTGAAGATCACGTCTCTTGATATGATCAGCTTTTTTGATTCAACGTTGGTTAATCGGTAGCCCTTGCTTGTATCAGAGTACCCGAAACGGATGTGTTTTGGAAGACTTGGCGTTAAGCTTCCTCCGATTCTCTTTTGGAATATGAACACATGCTTTGCAGCCAAACGTTCTCAGATGTGCCAGGTCCGGTTTCTCTCCTGTCCATGCTTCTTGTGGTGATGCCGTTCACAGCTACTGTCGGTGATTGATTCTTTAGGTAGGTTGCAGTGTTTACTGCCTCAGCCCAGAAGCGTTTAATTAGTTAAGCTTCCTCAAGCATGCAACGTACCTTCTCTACTATCGTTCTGTTATTTTTTTGTTATTTATTATCTTTCCGCTTAGATTTAGGCAATATCAATTAGCGATACCTTGGCCATAATCTGTTACGAAATAACGTTGAACATTCAATGATTACAATGAATTTAATTGATATTTGAAAAGATAGATAAACACTATTAGCACACAGACATTTGTGACAGATTAAGCAATGCACTGTGGGTAATTCAGTCGCTTCTTGTTGTAGTTCATACCTCTAGCACTAGGTGGCATGGCCCTAGATTTGAATTTAAGCGGGCTATGGCACAATTATAACAGTAAGATTTAAGGCTTTTGCAGACCTGTACATTATTACATTCTATCATACTCTTCTGAATCGTCAGTATTATCAGAGTCACTTACAAGCAATGCGTCTATTGTGTGAGTGACAGGATGCAGCACATCTTGTTGTGATTTCCATCCAAGTTAATTGGAAAAAGTGGCTTTCCAAATAGTGCATTCTTATATTCATAAACCTGTAGGTGAGCACGAAGACAATGAAGTTTTAATGAGTCTTTGTCAGGAGGGAGTCTTGCCGAGTTATAATGGTGCAATTTCCGCCATCTACGTGCTCGAGTTTCACACAACTATTCACTGATAGGATCATTATAGATTAATATTAATTAATTAGTCCAACAATTTAAGCAGACCATACAGTTCATCAGTTAGTTCAAGCCCTTCACCTAATTGCTGCATTGTCTCCATGTATTTAAAGTCATTTGGTTTTAGAAGACGCTTCATCGCTGTAAACTTACCACAACCAAAAAATCATTTTACTGTGTCTATTCCAGTAAATACATAAACCCCAAGAGCAGAACAAGCCACATAGTTGTTTGCAAAGAAGAGAACTACATTTGAAAAATGCTGGACTATTTCCCTGTTTCTTTTTAAACATAAACAAAGTTTGGTCAATTTGATGACTTAAGTATGCGGCAACAATCCATACATCCGTATCTTCGAAATCATGAACACCTTTGGAAGTTTCATCCATTTTAGATACTTGGATGAATTTTCTTGTGTCTGCCTCACAAGACGATTGGGTTTCAAAACAAGGTTCGTATTCACTAGTTGTAAGATCGTAGCAGAATAGATTGTCCGTGAAATACCAATAAGCTTAGGTGTAAATACAAACACCACTCATTCGTGAGGAATTGCTGCAGTCTTCTTTTGTTGGAATTTTTTTACAGAAACGAACGCCATGCTACTCCTGTGGGCATTTTCTGATCAGCAACAGGGTACACGTTTGGCACAAACCCATGTGCGTGCGTACGACGTATTTGCTCGTGCTGCTGGGACTATTTTTAAGCATCTCTCCATCATAGATATCATTAATAATGTGAAATGCCACTGCTTAAGGATGACGATTTAGAATGTATTGATACAGAGCGCGAGCATAGTCTGACCATGTCTTGCTAGCTGGTACTTTGTTCCATGCCATCCCAAGATCTACGAACACATGGTAATATGCTGAAGGTGACTCAGGTAGTAGAGACAGCAATGTAATGAATTTTGATTTCACAGATTTGTGAAACATATACCGTCATCCGTGAACAGAGAAAGACTCACATCTGTTATTATGTATTGCAATAACTCTTCTAGACTCAATTTTGGGTTTCCCTTAATAGTTAGAGATCGATGACTTGTTTCATTGCAGTATGGTCAACCAATGCTCTACCTTCTGGTTTACTTGTGGCAATCTTCGTCTTCGTCGCGAAAGTCTTGCTTTTTCTTTTGCTGATAGGATTGTACATAACTTGAGTTCCTGAAGCAAGTCTGTCCAAAATCATGTTGACCATTGTATTTTCTTCCTCATGGGCTGTTACTAGACACTTTTTAACTTCCTCTGTTGCTGGTTGTCCACTGAAAAGTGATCGTAGGTCTGGCCGGTCTTTATCCCACGGGTCTGCACACCATTCGTCAAGAATAATCTTTACTTCATTAAGCACATTTAGATCGTTCTTAATCCTCGACGGACCCAGCTCATGGTGACGGTATTGTGGCTTCTTGAAATTAATTACCTTTTGAAGTTCCTCCTGAGGTAAAGTATAGATGGTCTTGTTAGTATGTTGATAGTAATCATGAAGAGGTTCTTGGAGAATTCAACCCAGCCCTTACTTCTACTATTCTTTGATTGCTTTAGCTCTTTCCAGTCAAAGAGAAAGAAAATATTGCAGCCATATGTTTCTTCTCACTATCAGTCAGCGTTGACATTCGCCAGTAGTACAGTGAAAGATAGCGCAGATAGTTTAAAAACGGTAACAATTTTGAACGGAAAATAATCAGCGCAGGAACGCGCGTGTTTTTTACGTTTGTGGTGAACTAAACTAGGAGTTCAAGTTCGCTTATATTTAAAAGGTATTTTATTTTAAAGAAGATTTAATGCTTAACAATATTCATGTTACCTGCTAGTCCACAATCCATAATAAGTAACATAGATGTTAGAAACTCGTATGTTCGTTATGTTGTGAAGCGACGTCCTTTTTTTAAGATGGCGGCCAAACAGGTACACTTATAGCTTTAAGGGGATTTTAAACTTAAAGCTTAATTCAATACCAATCAAATGGTACCTTGAGCTCCAAAATTCACCACATACTTACATTGATATTGATATGTTTCCGTTAATTTGTATATTGGCGGCCATTTTCAAGATGGCGGCCAAATTGGTACACTTATATTTTTAAAGAGGTTTTAAACATTTAGACAAATTCAATAACAATAAAAAATTCCATTATTCACCTTAAAGTTACAAAGATATTGATATGTTTTGGTTATATATAGCGGCAGACATTTTCCAAGATGGCGGCCAAACGTCAAAATTAGAAAAAAGACTCCCAGGCTAAATTTCATCCTTAACATCCTGGTAATACATTTCAATCATAAAACGGTCCCCTCACCAAAACGCACGTACTAACTTCTCTTGACCGGACACAGCTGGTTTTTGCTAGTAATTAATATAAAACGGTTCTGTGACGTCACCGTTGCTCATACCCAAAAAATATTTTTTTTTGTAGGCAATCGTATGATGCAAATTTTAGGCATTTAAACTTTTTGTCTATCTCCAGCCATTTTGGATTTATACTGACATTTGTCAGAAACGATTTGGCGGACATTTTCCAGATGGCGACCAAACGAAAATTTTAGAAAAAGACTCCCAGGCTAAATTTCATTCTTAACATCCAAGTAATATATTTCAAACATAAAAATGGTCCCCTCACAAAAACACAAGGAATTACTTCTCTCAACCTGACTTTTCTGTTGAAAAATTCATATCATCATTGGGAAATTCCGAATCCCGAGTAAATGCAATAACCAATTTCGATGCTTATATGATTTTTTATTATGACGGAAGAATTCTTTATAAAATTGAAAAGGAGTTTCTATAAAAATAAGTGTTTAAAACGCAGTTACCTGCGATTGTTCTGTGCTGTGTATACAAAAACTGCTACTTTTTGGTAGTAACTGATATAAAACGTTTCTGTGACGTCACCGTTGCTCCTTCCAAAAATATGGTTAGCACTATTTTGTAGGAAATTGTATGGTGAATACTTTTGCTATTTAAACTTTTCGTCTATCTCTTACCATTTTGGATTTATTAAAAAAAAGACATCTGACAAACACAATTTGGCGGACATTTTCCAAGATGGCGGCCAAACGCCAGAATTAGAAAAAAGACTTCCCAGCTAAATTTCATCAATAACATCCTGGTGATACATTTCAATCATAAAAAATCGGTTCCCTCTCAAAAACGCACGGACTTACTTCCCTCGACCGGACTATTAGTTGCAGCGATTCAATTAACTTGGGTCTTATTAAAATAACGTGCTCGGTTTATCCTGCAGTAAGCCCTGTCGACTATGTATTTTTTTTTTTTTAACCCTCTTTACGGGTATTGGGAAACTGACCAACCACCAAGTGCACATTCACATTGATGAAACCGTACCCCCAGTAGCCCAACGTCATAGGCGAATACCGTTTAATGTGCGAAATATGGTAGAAGCTGAAATAAAACGTCTCGAGGATGCTGACATCATTGAAACAGTAGATGGACCAACGCCCTGGGTCTCACCGGTAGTTTTTGGTACCGAAACCCCACAGCCCAGGGGCCGTTCGATTATGCATCGATATGAGGCAAGCGAATAAAGCCGTAAAAAGAGTCAGACATGTAACCCCAACCATAGAGGATATTGTAACCTCGCTAAATGGAGCAGCCTACTTTTCTAAACTCGACCTTAATGAAAGTTACCATCAACTTGAGTTAGATTTAGAATCTCGCGCAATCACAACCTTTTCAACGCACATGGGGCTGAGGAGGTATAAGCGCCTAAACTTCGGAGTTAGTTCGGCCTCTGAAGTTTTTCAGACACCATTCGGCAGGTGCTAGGCACCCTAAAAGGAGTGCTTAACGTAAGCGACGATATACTTGTGTACGGAAGAACACGCAAAGAACACGACGAAGCTTTGGTATGTGTGCTTAAACGCTTGCAAGACAGAGGTATAACACTCAACAAAAAGAAGTGCCAGTTCACAAAAACTGAGCTAAAATTCTTTGGTTACCTATTTACCAAACAGGGCCTACAGATCGACCCCGAAAAGATCATGGCGATCTCCAACCTTGACATGCCGACCAGTCCAACTGAAGTAAGAAGTTTGCTAGGCATGCTGAACTACTGCGGTCGTTTTCTCCCAGACCTGGCTTCGGTCACAAAACCACTTCGAGAGTTAACCGAGAACAATCGGGAGTGGAAATGGACACAAAAACATACCTACACCTTCAACAAACTAAAATCACAGATGATTAGTGCCCACTCGTTGGCATACTACGATGCCAACAAAGAAACACACTTGCATGTTGATGCCGGTCCCCATGGGGTAGGCGCAATACTATCGCAACAAAGTGGCAAAACGGTGGAGATAGTCGGCTACGCAAGTCGAGCCCTAACAGCGGTAGAGGAACGGTACTCTCAAATCGAGAGAGAGATGGTATCAGCGACTTATGGAATGGAGCATTTCCACCTGTACCTGTGTGGTTCCAACTTTATCCTCCACACCGACTCCACGCCCCTGGTATCCCATTTTCTCTAATCCCAGAGCCTCTCTCTCAGCCCGCATTGAGAGACTACTCCTTCGCACTCAGCCATATCAATTCCATGCCATCCACCAAATCGGAAAAGAAAATCCGTCCGACTACTTATCCCGACACCCACTTCCTTTCACAACGGACAACCGTCGCACGCACAAAGTTCCAGAAGAATACGTAACGTTCTTGTCAGAACAGTCGTGCCCCGCTTCAATGTCCCTTAGCGATGTTGAAATTGAAACTGCAAAAGACGAAACCTTCAAACTCCTGATTGAAGCTTTGCAAGCATCCCCAGGTACAGCCTACAAACTGTGGGAAAAAGAACAGCTAAAACCATACCTGAGAATACGCGACGAACTAACCACGGCTCATGGAGTAGTATTACGCGGGACCAGGCTAGTGATCCCACCTGCTCTCCATGAGACTGCTGTATGCCTCGCACATCGAGGGCACCGCGGAATGGTGAAAACGAAGCAGCTTATCCGAGAAAAGCTGTGGTTCCCCAATATGGACAAACTCGTTCACGATGCAGTAACGTCGTGCATACCCTGCCAGGCAATAACTAAGCCAAAGAAATCGCGAGACCCGATTCGTCCTACTGACCTTCCAGAGGGTGTGTGGGAAAATGTAGTCATTGACTTTGATGGTCCGTACCCTGACGGAAAGTACCTACTGATTCTGACCGACGAATATTCTCGGTATCCCTTCGTGGAAATCATATCATCAACCAGCACTCGACATGTAACACGAGTCTTACAAAAGTTATTCTGTCAATTCGGAGCAATAGTCCAGTTAAAATCTGACAATGGACCGCCATTCAATGGCGCAGAGTTTGCAGCATTCGCCAGAAAAATGGGATTCCGACATCACCGCGTTACGCCACTATGGCCCGAGGCCAACGGGCAGGCAGAAAGATCTGTGGAATCTATTCGCAAGACGGTGTTAGCAGCCCATATGGAGAAGAAGGATCTACAAACTGAACTCGACTACGCTTTAATGAACTACAGAGCTACACCTCACTCTACGACAAACCGATCTCCCTACGAGCTCATGTTCGGCCGTAAAATGAGAACGACACTACCCTCAGTAACCCCTAACCTAGAGTGTGAAAACAACGACCAAGACATCCGAGCGAACGATGCGGGACATAAACAAAAGGGTGGAGTTTTTGAATAGGGATATGACAATTTGGTATTAAAGTCTGATATGCTCACCTGCCAAACTGGCGGCCATCTTCAAAAATATTTTTTCGATTATTCGCTCCCATCTAATCAACATGCAAACTCACCCATTCAAGATGGCTTCCAATTGCCCCGGAAGTGGACCGCTGACTGCTAGTCTAGCCAATTATATGGGATGTCTATGGCTGTGACTGACTCGCCAGCCAGCCCGAGCGAGAGAGCAAGAGATGTGTGAGTGTGTGAGCCGCGATCTCCGAGCTATCTAACTACATAGCAGTAGGTCAGGGCCATTTAAACATTAAATATCGAAACTGCAAGAAATTCACTTTGTCTTGACCCATGACAACGCCCTGTCTTTTTTTATTTTGACAGTCGGGGCGGCCATACGCGGTGAGCTATATTCCAGTGCTGAATGTCATTGCCAGTTTAAAATTGTATTGTAATCAATCCCACACTTTGACAATACGATGTTTGTGTATGAAAACATAACAAAAACTTGTAGAAATACAGCCAAACCTTACACACTCAAAAGAAATGAGATCTAAAAAAAGGGCCAAGCTCATCTACCCTTCCACATAAACGTACAGTGTCCCATAACAGCATCCTCGAAAAGCTTGGCAAAATAGAATTTGCGATTATTAATTTAACGTAATAGTTTATCCAAGTTCTTTTTTTCTAATTAATTTAAACGTAATAACATGCAAATTCTATTTTGCCAAGCTTTTCGAGGATGCTGTTATGGGACACTGTACGTTTATGTGGAAGGGTAGATGAGCTTGGCCCTTTTTTTAGATCTCATTTCTTTTGAGTGTGTAAGGTTTGGCTGTATTTCTACAAGTTTTTGTTATGTGTGTGATCTCATTACTTTTTCAAGTTCCATTACAAAATTATTTGCTAAAATATAATATTTTTATCAAAGTTGATTTAAATTCTATGGTATTAGCAGTAACAATATAGGATGTAAAATATCTAGACCCGGATTCATGTACATCCTGGGTATAGGTGGTATAACCATGGTATAACGACGGTATAAGGACTGGACCCCAATTCTTGAGTTCGTGGGAGATGAGTTGAAAACGCAATTTGAAAACGAAGTCGTTTTCGTTTTCGAAGGAATTGGTATTCTTGAACGGTATCGTGGAAAACGTCATGGGTTGTGAGTTGAAAGCATTGATATTAAACCCCTATAGTAGGCTAGATTAGCAGTCTCCTATACCTCCGCACAGGCGCGAGCGTAGCAAATTGAAGACTCAACCGGCCCATTTCAAGATGGCGATTTGGTGTTTTAATTTATGCTTTTTTAATGCAATAAAGTATTTTACTGGATTGTTTGATATGGTTTTAGCTTGTGCAGCATGGTATTAAACAAAAGAAACAATACGAAGTGATTGCATAAGGGAATTTACTAATCATTTGGTGTTAAAGGCTAGTATGCTTACCTGTCAACCTGGCGGCAATCTTGAGAACTATTTGGCCACAAATCGCTCCCATTTGATTAACATGTAAACTGTCATTTTAAGATGGCTTCTAATTGTACCGGAAGTGGACCACCGACTGCTGGTCTAGTCAATTATATAGGATGTCTATGGTTGAAAGAGTATCACGAAATCCAAACACTTTAAAAAGATTTGCGTATAGCAAAGAGCTCGAAAAAGTTCTATATTTATTCTAGATGGCAGTGCCTTCATAAACGCCGGCCAATCGAAAGACAAGTTGTATGAAATGATTTGATTGTTGCAATTATGTAAACAAACAGTTGAGCAAGTTCATAATGTTGTGCTGGCATAGGGTTGGCTAGGCTTGTCAAACATGTAATGTAAGTATGAATTTTACTAGTCCTATAGCCAAATGGAACTTTAGACCTACACTTTTGCATTATAAATAATTTTCCACATCTGGGCCTAGGCCAGGGACGGTTTCTGATTTGTTTTATGAGAGTATAATGACACCTTTTCTCGTTCCACACAAAGAAGAAAAATTTTAAATGTCCGCTATTTGTTTACATATCGCACTTTCCCGCCTAACTCTGCTTATACCGTCAACAAGTGTCAAGTAACTATGGTTACTTGTTGATTGTATGCCAAGTGTTTAAGGCTTATTTTAAAACCTTTATTTGGAAGCCGTCCAACAAACTTTTTCAACTTTTTTTTTCAAAAGAGACTATCATTCTATAACCTTAATGTCCATGTAAAATATGAACATTGTAGTCCCACCCGTCTGGTCAGAATCGCGGGCCGACGTATTAGATGTGAGCAGTAGTAGGCAGTAGTAGGCAGTAGTAGGCAGTAGTAGGCAGTAGCTAACATCCTTAAAGTGATTTTGAGCATGTTTCAAGCCATTTTTTCACCAAGAAGGAATAATCGTACCCCAATAAAATTTGGCATGTGTTGTCAGGTACCTAAATCCCCTCGATTGTGATAGTTTTCAAGTTCACATCACGTTACATGACGGCTGGGTAACACCTCGAAATCACCCCAACTCTGCTTGGTGTATAAGGTGCTTGAGTGTTTAGCGCACCGCGGCTTGGCTGCGGCGCCCTAACGGGCACCTAGATAGGTTATTTGACACTCACAAAGTCTGCTATACTAATTACAATTCCATCTTAGATCATTGTGGAGTGGCAGTAGCTTTCAGATGGTGAGATTGTGCAAAAGGCAGGGCATGAGTAGGCCTATGGTATTATAAGTTTGCAATTCGAGGACGATGAGAAATATTAATGTAATAGTCCCCATTATTAATAGCATCTAGTCTGCAATTATTACCGCTAAAATAGTATATTCGCTTTCTTTACCTTTTACACTCAAATAATTATTCGAGAGGCCGTCGGCCGATCCCAGCCACCGGCAAACCTCTAATAAAGTTTATTTATGCGTTCTGAAGCGAGTATTTTTATCTCCCAATTCGCACACAACGTTTATTTCTGTTATATTTTTAAATTCAAACTTTGAAAACAGACAGTAAGTTCTCATCAAAATTATCTTCTAAAATGCATTCTACTATTTATTTTTCAAGGGTAAAGCGAGCAATGAAGGACACAGCAATAGTTGGAAGAGAACTAATATTTTTATGTGTTCGTGTTCGTCATTATTTACATCAAAGTCTAACTCGCAACCTTCTCGTGCCCTTTGACTACCTCCCCAACGGTGACGACAATGACAACACGGACGGGTGATGACACAGACGAAGACGACCACGACGTGGGGGAACCCCTGCCCTCCCCATTCTCTTGTGGCTGGGTCTGACCAGCACTGGCCTGTCCACCCCTTGTCCCTCCGCGTCTCCCATTACGGTCCTCCCCTTGGAAAGAAGTATACATAGAAATTGTTTTATCTTGGAGGCGCGGCCCTAAAACTACTAATACTAATACCGGTACCAATAAAAAACAAATCATTTCAATTTCAACAAAAAGTAATAAGTTGATGTATATTAAATTAAAATGCCATAAAAATAAAACTGTAGTAAAATAAAATGTGTCTTATCAATGACGAGGGTCTTTTATAACATTTTGCAGTTATACACACAATGTAATTGTTGTACAGGTGTTTTCAATTTCAATCGATTTTCAAGCTAATCTGAGTAATTATTTCGCGGTATGTGATAATCTACAAATGGATGTGAGTATGAGAATAACTTTTGACAGATTTGATATTTCGTCCAGAAGTCCGACAAACGTACTGGCCGTCTTGAAATGATTTGGCAAGATCGACTTGAATATTGCAGAACAATTATTACAGTATGTAAAGAACAGAACAGATCAGTCATCAAATAGTTATACTAGGAAGCTTCACAAACGCTTTTTCAGGCGCGTTGTTGGATGAGCGTATGTTTTTTTAAACGAAAAAAGTGTTAAATTGCGATTTTCATGAGAAATTATTTTTCGATTGCGCTCAAATTTTACACAAATATATATATATATATATAAATTCATAAAATTGAGGTTCTGTGAAAATATCATTATAATCGGATAAAGCATGTAGATGTTACAAGTCGGAGAAAAAAATTTTTTAAACGAAAAAAGCGTAAAATTGCGATTTTCATAAGACATTATTTTTCGATTGCGCTCAAATGTCACACTAATATATTAATTCAAAAAATTAGGGTTCTGTGAAAAAATCATTACAATCGGATAAAGCATGTAGGTGTTATAAGTCGAAGAAATTTAAAAAATCGAAAAAAATCGTAAAATTTGATTGCGCTCAAAAACGTGGCAGTTCTAAGTTCAGAGATTTCGAAGGCCTCCATAAAATTTCATCGCAATTAGAGTATCGGTCAAGCCGGAATCGTGCGGACAAATACACAAAAATACAAAAAAAAAACATTCCGGATTTTTTTCTTCAGTGTAGTGAAATGGAATCTTCGCTTCGCTCGCTACGCTCATCCAACGAGAACGAGACAGAGAGAAACAAAGAAATTCCAAAAAAGGAATTTCAATTCATCCTGATTATACATACATAATTGTAGTAGAAATTTCCCACTGTGGCTGGCCAAAGTAACAACCTTAGGCTAAAAAATAATATGAGCCGGACTCGTGCTGCGTTTTCGCTAACCACTTGAAGAAAGAATGTTTGGGAATTTTCATTAGCAACTTTTAGCAACAGCATTAATTATACCTCATATCGATGATATATAACAAAAAGTCGTTATCTCAATTTGTAACGCACATGCATATTCAATATCACTATTCTGCCACCAACAAAAAAAAATACGTAACTGTAACTGTACACATTTTCATGAGTGCGTCTACAACAATCAATACACATTTATATATTTTATATAAAATGACAATATGGGCTAAGCCGCCTAGATCTCTTTTTGTTGATGCAATACGAATAAATATTAGCGAATAGTATATCGATTACCATAAGTAATAAATTTTGACAATTTTAAGAAAATGTTTTTTTTTCTTGTGAGTGGCATTTTTTTTTTTTTTTTTTGGGGGGGGGGGTTGTTGTTAAATAGACTAAGTTTTTTGAAGAATTCACTTTTAATCAATAAAAAGTAAATACAGCATATATTTTGCCAACTCAGAAACACGGCAGAGCTGATCGGCCACGGCTGGAGACATATGCTCCCAGTCCAAGTCTCGTAACACGCGAGCCAAGGTCACTTGGCTTCATCACTTGGAAAGAAAAGCCCCTGGCCAGCGGCGTAATTACGGGGGCTGAGTCGAGGGGGAACAATTGTTTTATATTATGAAGTATTTATTGACATATTATGTAGATATTGAGATATTTTCATATTGTTGCAATTGTTTCGTACTTCTATTATAAGGGTTTTGTCACCAAAAATTGTTAAAATACCCTCTATACACACTACACAGTACACATTAAGAATCGAACCATTTACCGGGTCTATGCCCATAAGCCAAGGTCCCTCCCCCCATTAAACACAATCATGTACTTTACCCAGCAAAGAGCATAATACCCATAAATTATTTTTGGATGACACACTGACCATACCTACATACCCCTTTCACTAGCCATGCTGACCATTGATCATTTTGAGGTTACAAACATGTTCACCGTACAAAAACACACAAACAAACAAGGGATAGTTAGGCCACTGCCCTGACAGGTAGACTAGCTGCAGATTAAATGATAAAACTATATAGACAACAGTTCTTTGGTATCTCTTGAACACCAACCATGTTCCAATATTACTTCCTTTTTGTGGTGAATACCTGATTTTCAGCGGAAATTCACATGTACTGTAGGGGTCTCGCAAACGAGATTTACAGTCGTGTTGCATGTATGAGAATAATTAATTTTGATAAGTCTGGTTTCTTTTTTTTAAACATACAAACGGATAATTTAAATAAAGTATTCATTCATGTAATACTAATGATTTTAATATTATGCGTGCCACTATAACAACACTATAACACTTTAACAAGAAATTATTTTTAAAGGTGCTACTCAAAAACGTATGAGGTCTACGTTTGAGATACTTCCCTGAAAAAACACAAAATAAAAGTTCCTGTAGTTATTTGTAAGGCATGGCGCAAACAAACACAAAAAGAACACAATCGAGAAAAATATATTCATAGGTTATTATATTTATTTATTTATTTATCTATCCTATTACTTAAAAACAAATTTACAAAGGAGGGCAACTAAATAAATCTAATTTCATAAATGCAGACACAACAATGAACTACAGTCAACCGATTGTATTGTTGTCTTTGTTTATTCAAGTTTAGATCTCTTTTGCTCGGATAGGTAGAATTAATTAAAGAACAGTATAATCCATTATGTTTTATTATATTCTATTTCCAATTGTGTACCTGGTTACAAACATATTTATACATTTCTTATTAAAATAAAATACATCTGTTCCTTCATAACTTATCACAATTAACCGACAGTGTTGGCTCGGGCGCTAAGCGCTCGACTCTGATTCGGGAGGTCCCGGGTTCGAATCCCGTCGAGACCGGCAATCCTGAGTCATGACTGAAGGTTTTTTCCGAGGTTTTCCTCATCAGTCGTTAAGGCGAATGCAAGGGAAGCCCTCGGACATCCCTTCACAATTTCCTATCCGCACATACCTAGTTCACCTGAAGAGGGGCTAATTGCACCCAAAACAGGTTTCCCACGATACAAATTTAGAATTTATCACAATTAATTATTAAGCGAGCGAAGCGAGCGTTTCCATTTGACTCTGCCGGAAAAATTAGTCACTGGTTTTGTTTTTTGTTTTGTTTTGTTTTTTTTTTTTTTTTTTTTTTTTTTGTATGTCTCGCTATAACGTTCGAACGGAGGCTCGGATCGAGTTGAAATTTTGACCATCCGCAAGCTTCGTTCTCGATTGAATGCCATTAGTTTTGTGGCAAAATCGTTCATAAAGTTAAAAAGTTACATTAAAGTTAATCGAAAGTTTTTTTTCAAACTAAACGGACACAAAATCTGAGGTGGCCAAATCATTTAGAATGTCCGTCCGGTCACGAATAAAGTTAATTTAATTTTGATCCGATAAGTAGTGTAGATGGAAATTACATTATAACAAACTACCGTTACCATGGCAACGGAAAGTCGAGCAGCTTTTTTGGCTCATGATAGCGGTCGAACGGAGGTTCGAATCGAGTTGAAATTCGGACCATCCGCAAGCTTCGATCTGGATTTAATTGCCATTAGTTTTGTGGCAAAATCGTTCAAAAGTTAAAAAGTTAAATAAAGTTAATCGAAAGTTTTTTTTTCAAACTAAACGGCGACAAAATCTGAGGTGGCCAAATCATTTAGAATGTCCGTCCGGTCACGAATATGTTAATTTTATTTTGATCCGATAAGTAGTGTAGATGGAAATTACATTATAACAAAAGTAACGTTACCATGGCAACGAAAACTCGCACGAGGTTCGCACTATGCACTGCCACCTAGAAGTAATCAAAATACTATCGAGGAAGCAGTGTATTATTTGTTACGTTTTCCCAAAGAAATGATGTCAAGGTCCTCTAGATGGCGGTGGATTTTATCCACAAATTAAAGGTTTACCCAAATAGGCCTACATTGGCAATAATAAATAAATTGGAAACATGGCCCCGTGGACAGCGAACGTCGCAAATTTTACAATTTTAATAAATTGCAATGTGGGTCTAGAGCTATAGCACGTGCTCGCTTATCAACGCGTCCAACAGAGCGTTTCCTAGTTTACTTGAACACACACAGCAATGTTGTTGGTAGAGGGTTGAATATACGTTTTCCATGTCATTCCAACTTCTATTGTCGAACCACAGATGAGTGGTTCCCAACATCCGTATTTTACAAATTGAAAACCGTTTCTGGCCGCTATCGTGTCTCCCTTTCTGTGCCGTGGTTCTCCTGCTAATGTTTCATATAGGGTACATACTTTTGAGGTTTCCTCCGTTCATGCAGTGTTACGCAGGCCAATTATAAGATCATTTGGGCAACAAGTAACGATTTATAGAAATAACGAGGAATCACAAGGTATCTGCACAACGGCACAAAGTATACGCTTTGATGGCCAGTACGGGCAAGTTCCACAATATAAAGAGCTTCGTAAAGGGAACTTAGACACACTACCTCTTATATTAAAAAAGTAGGAAAATACAGCAATTTCTAAACAGGTTCTCATTTTTTAAAGTTCATATCAAAGGTACCTATACAAATTCATAGAAATTTTCCAAAAAACAATAAGTTGAAATGGGTTCCTGCCATCCTCGGAAAGACGCGGAAGTCACAAACGGTAAAATGTAAACAGTAGGGCTGTAGGGATGCAATACGTTTATGATATTTATGTTTACTTCTAAATTCGAGCAGGTTTCAATTGCGTTAGAAACACTAAAAGTAAAATTCATTTTTAATTATTTAACTATAATTTGCAAGATCCTGAGGTTACGTGCTCCTTTTAGCGTTTTACGTGCTCCTTTTAGCGTTTTCTAAGTAGCAATTCCTTCCATGGAACAGTAATATTAAAATATTAAATTTAAAAATCGACAGTGAGATGAAAGCTCTGGGTTTTGCGAGTCGGAATAACGCACATCCAACACACACACACACACACACACACACACACAGGCACACAGTCACCGAGCGGCGATTAGCGACAAACCAAGAGCAAGTCTCCTACTCCGAGACACGAGCTAACTTTGCGAAATGAAAGCAGAGGCTACCCCAAGTGCGACGCGGGAAACGACTTCAGTGCATTTGCAGTGCACGAGCCCATAAGGTTACAATGGCTCGGGATTTTTACACGCTAATATCTTCTAAAATAGAAGTATTTAAGAAATCTGACTTATGATACGTGAAGCAGGCATCATTTATGAATCCAAAGCACATAGTCAAACATCGTGAAACGTCCTCAAATTTAAATGAATACGAGTTTAAGCCGAAGTGGTCGCGTACAATGTTGCCATTTTCATAGAAAGAGAGATCTCAAGCGAAACGAATAACAGAGATGGAAGATGCACGCATGCGCATAAACCAGTTTCCGCCCGTACGTCGTCTCTTTGCGTCGTCTGCTCTGCTGGCTAGTGTCCGCGCCTGACAGTGAATCTTCTGTTTACATATTTTAGTATTTTTCTCTAATGACTGTCTTGTTTTCGACAATTTTCGTATTTTTTTAGGATGAGCCCAAACTCATAGACCGTGGAAGGAATGCTTTGCAGAGTGGGCATACACTGAGTTGCACACTAAAAACGGAGACAAATAAAACAGTTAAAATTATTGGGAACACAAGCCAGCATGAAGAATACTGCATACGATTTGGAGGTTAGGCCTAATAGACTCGACCCTAGCCCAGCTAGGCCTACATTGTCCATTATGGCTAGGGCATAGGGCCTAGGCTAGGCTAGGCCTAGACCCTAGTACAAATAGGCCTATCCACAGATAGGCCTAATTTTGTAATGCTTTTGGACCCGGACAGTTGCTTGGCATGACACACTAGCCTAGCTATTCGTTTATTGTAATCAACAGCGTGTAACCAATAGCTTGTAGAGCTAAATAAACGATTTATTTTTATAATTATTGTATTAACACAAACATGTCAAAGAGAGTAGCCCTCCCCCTCCCACCCCAACTCGACATATTTGTTGCAAAGCATTACGGGAGGCGGGGTATTAACAGCCAATGACGGACAAAGACATACGCTTGGCAACTTCTATTATCGATTTTTATCGGCGGTGCCGGATTTCGCGTTCCAGCACTCTTGCAACTCTTGCTCCAAACACGTTGCATGGCAACATTGTACGCGACTACTTCGGCTTAACTCGTATTTATTTAAATTTGAGGACGTTACACGATGTTTGACTATGTGCTTTGGATTCATAAATGATGCCTGCTTCACGTAACATAAGTCAAATAGAATTATTTAAGAAATCTAAGAAGATATTAGCGTGTAAAAATCCCGAGCCATTGTAACCTTATGGGCTCGTGCACTGCAAATGCACTGAACTCGTTTCCCGCGTCGCACTTGGGGTAGCCTAGTGCCCCTGGAGCTAGACTACCCGCAACAATATTGACAATAACTTCTAAGATATTTGCGTCTAAACTAGACATCCGATTTTGATGAAATTTTAGGACGTTCTTTAATATAATATTATGTAGAGACCACATTTTGTATTTTTGTGATAACTGCATTTTCATTTACATTTTACTCAATTACTCTTTTTTTTACGCGCGGAAAAAAAACGAAAAGGAAGGACGTCCTAAACAAAATATTCTTTAATATGTTACCAAAGAATTCATGTAATTATCTTTACCCATTTAGATTTTATTATTAAAGTGGCAGAAGTCTTCGACTCCCGAGGCTGTAGAGTAACAGCCTATTGGATAGTTACGCCTTAGGCAGTTCATCAGACGTCTGGGTGACGTCCTGGTTGGCATGAAGGTCTCTGTCTAGATACCATGTAGCTCACTCACATCTTGTGTATTCATATGTGTTTCTAAATAATAAATAGCATCACAAACTACTACACCTGTTGATCTTAATGCATGGTGGCAGCGGTATTGAACAAGGTATGAAACACTGTTCATATTAATCTATTTATCACGAAGTAAGTGCATAATTAGAAGCTAACCTCAAAGGAGGCACGAGCTGAAACATGCCCCAAGACCAGCGTGAAGGTAGCACCGGCGGCGGGAACCAGCGTGAAGGTAGCACCGGTGGCGGGAACCAGAGTGAAGTAAGCACTAGAAGCCAACAGGCATACCAACTTCAACCACCTACAAATTTTGACTTCTCAGATCCACCTTCCTGGCCAAAATGATTAGGAGGTTTGACAGATTTTCGAATTTCTTCAGGGCTTTCAACTGAGCCTAGTGACAAGCAAGTTCACAACTTGATTTATTGTATGGGCGATGAGGCAGAAGATATACTCCTGTCATTCAAACTCAGTCTTGAGCAAGAACAGGACTACTCCCTTGTCGTGGACAAATTTGATTCTCACTTTGTCAAAAGGAGAAATGTCATATTTGAACGTGCTAAATTTCATAAGCGCATACAAGAAGAAGGGGAATCTGTTGCATCCTTTATAACTGCTTTGTATACTTCTCGATTTGGTGAAACACTGGTGAAACATTGTGGTTATGGTGCCCTTCAAGACGAGTTAATTAGAGATAGGTTAGTAGTTGGCCTACGTGATTTAAAATTATCAGAAACACTACAGATGGATCCTGATTTGACTCTTCAAAAGGCTATTGATAAAGCAAGAAGCAGCAAAGAAATCAAAGGCCAGCAAAAAGTGCTGCGATCTTTGGAAGAGGGTACACATGTTGACGCAGTTCGAACTAACTGGGAAAACAAAAAACCAACCCAAACCAGGGTGCAACGACGTCCAAGAAACAAGGAAAGTGTAGGCGATGTGGTCGACCGATGCACTCCTTTAAAGACTGCCCTGCACGTGACGTCAAGTGTCGTGGCTGCAACATCGTCGGACATTATGAAAAACATTGCCGCACAAAATCTAAACAAACACCACCTCGAGTTAGAGAAGTCCAGCTGGAGGAAGCTTTTCTCGGAGAAGTGGAGAGCCATGGAAGTGATCCTTGGGTAGCAACGGTCGTCGTGGAAGATGTTCTGTCCGTTTCAAGATCGACACGGGAGCCGATGTTACATTATCTCGGAAGGTCAGTACCATTCTAAGTTCCGCCATCAACAGCTCAGTATCCCAACCAAGCGTCTTATTGGACCTGGGCAATCTGCGCTCGAGGTAAAAGGACAGTTCGACGCAATCTTGAAATATCAAGATAAAGAGACGGTTCAAGTATTTTTGTTGTTCGCAACCTTTAACACACCATTACTGGGGAGACCAGCAATTCAAGGCCTCAACTTGGTGGGTAAAATCGAAGAGGTAGGAGGCCTACGTCATAGAGATTTGACTAACGTCGACGCTGTCAAGCGTAAGTTTCCGAAGTTGTTTACAGGGCTAGGTCAGATGGAAGGCGAGTACGTAATCAAACTCAAGCCTGATGCTGAACCCTATTCCATATCTACTCCGCGTCGTGTGGCACTTCCTCTCGTCAAGAAGGTCCAACAAGAACTCAAGAGAATGGAAAAGCCGAGGTGATATCCAAGGTGGATGAACCAACCACGTGGTGTGCAGGTATGGTAGTGGTACCGAAGAATGATGGTTCTGTAAGGATATGTGTGGATTTGACACACCTAAATAAGAGCGTCCAGCGGAGCGACACATGCTTCCGAAAATAGACGAAGCATTGGGACATCTTGGCGAGGCTAAAATATTCACAAAACTCGATGCCAACAGCGG
Source organism: Sweltsa coloradensis (assembly GCA_024449915.1). Taxonomy (NCBI): domain Eukaryota; kingdom Metazoa; phylum Arthropoda; class Insecta; order Plecoptera; family Chloroperlidae; genus Sweltsa; species Sweltsa coloradensis. The sequence continues at coordinate 117,572 of JAMZAV010002844.1, read as the reverse complement.
ATTTTGGCAAATTAAATTAGCCCAAAAGTCTGCAAAGCTAACGACTTTTATTACCCCAGAAGGAAGATATTGTTTTAATCGAATGCCATTTGGCATTACTTCTGCGCCAGAAGTTTACCAACGCAAAATGTCAGAACTACTCGCAGGGTTAAAAGGAGTTATCGCTGCCACTTGGACGACGTCTTGGTCTTCGGTAAAGATCAAAAGGAGCATGACGAGCGTTTACATCAAGTACTCAAGAGAATGGAGGAGGGCCAATCACCCTGAATGCGCCGAAATGTCAATTCAGCGTCTCCAAGCTCAAGTTTCTTGGCTTCATTGTGGGGGAAGGAGGCTTGCGACCTGATCCAGACAAGGTTGTTGCGATCTCCAAAATGAAGAGTCCGACTGACGTTCATGGCGTTCGTAGGCTACTGGGCATGGTTAACCAGATGCTCCAATTTGTACCCAACCTGGCTGACATAACACAGCCGATACGCGAGTTGTTAAATAAATCAAATGCCTTTGTGTGGGGTCATCTGCAAGAAGAGGCGTTCCAGCACATAAAAACGGAGCTTTCGACTGCACCCACCCTTATGTTTTATGATGTCAATCAACCAATTCGTCTGACAACTGATGCATCCTCTTACGGATTAGGAGCCGTGATGGAACAAAACGACAAGACTGGAGTCTGGCGTCCTGTTGCTTTTGCGTCCAGAGCCCTATCTCCAACAGAACAGAGATATGCTCAGATAGAAAAAGAGGCCCTAGGAATTGTATGGGCGTGTGAAAAGTTCGAAAACTTCCTTTTAGGAAAGGACTTTCAGATTCGAACTGATCACCTACCCTTGGTGCCGATCATGGGTAAGAAGTCATTGCACGAGTTGTCACCAAGGATTCTACGAATGAGGCTGAGGCTTATGAGATTTTCGTTCACTGTATCTCATGTACCTGGAAAGGACTTGTATACAGCTGACACGTTATCCAGAGAACCTGTAAGTGTCAGTTCGGTAGAAGGGTGTGCGTTCCAGAAGGAGATAGAAGCCTTTGTAGGACATGTTGTACAGGAGTTGCCGGCCACTGACAAGCGCTTGAGTGAAATAAAGCAAGCTCAGGAGGCTGACGACACCTGCAAGTTGGTCAGAGAATACATCGAAAAGGGCTGGCCAACCAAAAGCAATCTTATACCACACTGTCTACCTTTCTTTCAGGAAAGAGCAAACCTGACGATTCCCCATGACCTATTTATGAAAGACAACCGACTCATCATTCCAGTAGGTATGAGAAAGGAGGTTTTGAAATCCATCCATGAAGGACATCTTGGAATCAATAAGTGCAGAGAGCGTGCTCGTAGCTCTGTATGGTGGCCTTCGATTGGACAACACATTAAAGACATGGTTTCCAAATGTCAGTCCTGTCTTGAAGAAAGAACAAATCCTTGTGAACCGATGAAGCCATCCGCACTCCCACAACGAGCGTGGCGGCCATGGATCTCTTTCATTTCAAAGGATCAACATACCTTATAATTGTCGATTATTACTCGAGGTTTCCTGAAGTGTTATTCTTACCATTCACTTCTAGCGAATATGTCATCAAAAAGATCAAGTCAACCTTTGCCAGATTCGGCATTCCAGAAGAAGTCGTATCGGACAACGGTCCACAATTTAAATCTGGAGTCTTTCGCACTTTCGCTAATCAGTATGGGTTTAAGCACGTGACAAGTAGTCCTAGATATCCTCGCTCAAATGGTGAGGCAGAGCGAGCGGTTAAAACTGTTCAAGAGCATTTTGAAAAAAGTCTGCTGACCCCATATTTGGGACTTTTGTCGTACCGTAGCAGTCCACTTGAAAGCGGATACAGTCCAGCGGAGTTGCTGATGGGCCGCAAGCTTAGAACAACCCTACCCACAGCTTCAGAAAATCTCCTCCCTAACAGAAAACTAGATAAACTGTTCAGGGAAAAAGATGTGGTTAGTAAAGCCAAGCAGAAACATAACTACGACAGGCGACATCGCACATTAGAGTTGAAGCCCCTCCATGTAGGAGATCCAGTCTGGTGACAGATATGAAGCGGTACGGAGAAGTACTTGACTCTAACCATGGTCCGCGTTCGTACACAATTGCAAGCCCCGAAGGACAATCGGAGGAATCGTTCCCATCTACTTCCAGTGGATGCAATACCACCAGGAAATGAAGCGGAAAGTTCCCAGTTAATGGACACAGCCAAAACTTGGATGAAGAACCGGAACAAGTTGTGCACACTCCCGTGGCAGTGAAGATCCCTGTCACCGAAATAGCCCGTCCTCAGGTCTACACCACGAGAAGCGGAAGAGTGATAAATGCACCAAAAAATTGGACTTGTAGTTCTTTGTTTCTTATGTTATTCATGTATAACTAAGTAGGGATACATACAGTAGTTTTAGTTATTTCTTAGCTTTGATAATTACCATGTATAAGTAATCAATTTACGTTATGTATCCATAGAAAGGGAGATGTAGAGTAACAGCCTATTGGATAGTTACGCCTTAGGCAGTTCATCAGACGTCTGGGTGACGTCCTGGTTGGCATGAAGGTCTCTGTCTAGATACCATGTAGCTCACTCACATCTTGTGTATTCATATGTGTTTCTAAATAATAAATAGCATCACAAACTACTACACCTGTTGATCTTAATGCAGAGGCCTCTTAAGTTGTTTCAGTATGTTCTAGGCATAAACCTTGTAGGCTATGAGTGCAGGGAATGAGAATATTGATATACCAAAAAATATGCAGGTCTTGACCAAAGCATAATAGAAATGTTGCTTACAGAGTATCTAAATCAGTCTCGATTAACGTTTCTGGAAATTCCAGCTGCATAATTCTGCAATAGCCTAGGGCATAGTCTTCCCTGAAATAATATATGTGTAGAGTAGGCCTAGTAGAAAATACCTGTCAAGGCATTATTCAACATTGCTTGTTAGTTGGTTTCTGACCTGATCTCAACGCCGCGCTGGCCGTAGAGTATATCAAACAATTCTTAGCGGAGCCAGTACCGTCGCTCAAGAATCATTTATGCCTAGTAAAGTTATTATCTCAGTAGGGCCTACAACTGAACTGCAGTACTTTCTTGGATCCCATGCATTACTTACTTGATTGTTCTCTAATACAAACAATATTGGCCAAGAGTCTAGGCCTAGGGCCTACACATTTTACAACACAGCGCTCAGCCAATTCGTTGATTATTTTTTGTTATTGGATATTGCTTAATTTCTCATATTTATGCAACTTGGCTAATCTAGACAAAGGGAGGGACGTAAGGGGAGACGCGGGGGACAAGGGGTGGAAAGGCCTGTGCTGGTTAGAACCAGCCACAAGCGAATGGGGAGGGCAAGGCTTCTCCCACGTCGTGGTCGTCTCCGTCTGTGTCATCATCCGTCTGTGTTGTCATTTTCGTCGCCGTCGGGGAGGTAGTCAAAGGGAAGGGGAAAGTTCCTCGACGACGACCCAGAGCTGCCTAGGGCCTAGGTTATGATATCATGTTGATACAACTATTACGGTCAATAAACAAGTTTAGTACTATATTCCCTGGAGATTTATGAAACATAATCATGTAATTTTACACGTTTTGGTCACACAAACATTTATACAAACTTTATTCATAATAATCTTGGCAAACAACAATAAATATTACCAAACAAATGCAAGTCTGACAGGTGTCAACAGAAAAATTGCTTAGCAGTGTTGCCAACAAACATGTACAGACCTGACTAAACATTTGAAAATATTCCCCAGGCAAATAAAAATACAGGGAAATTCAAAGCCGATAGAAAACTTTATTTTTTACAAAACAAAACTCTTGTACGAATACAATTGCCACAAGGACACCAGTAGAGTGTACGGCACTGGGGTGTCAAAGGGATGCCGCCTAATTAATTATGCAAATTTTTAATTACCCCTAATTAATTAATTATGCAAATTTTTAATTAATCATATTTTTAATTATTCATATTTTAATTATTCATATATTTTTTAATTATGAATTTTTAATTTTTTAATTATTAATTTTTTATTTATGAATTTTTAATTTCAAGATGCTACACTAGAGTGTGGCCTCTTTAACCTAACTTTTTTCAAGATGGCGGATACTACACTAGAGGGTGACCACTTTAACCTAACTTAACCTAACATGATGACGTCATGCAAACCTGTCAAGACTTGTCAAGTTTGGTTGCAAACATGTCAAGACTTGTCAAGACAGGCATTGAGTGACGCCACCATACACAGACTTGTCAGGACATGCATCGAGTGTGTGAAGATGAAGGACTGGGAATCATGGCATTCCTAGGGTGAATAAATTTAAAAAGTCAAGACTTATTCATGTGTATAACAAATCTTATTTATTTAACAAACACATTAGTACATGAAACCACAATTTTTACATTACATATCATGCAGTCGCATTAATCAACTCCACTTCACTGTAGATAAATTCAGCACCAAGTTCGTACACAATTCTTTCCATATTCACAGTAATGTACTTCTCCTCATGACCTAAACGTTCAGTATAGGTCTTCACAAAGTCATGTAGGCTAACACACGTAGAACCTGACATTTTTGCTACTAATGCCAGTTCATCATATTTTGTTTTTAATTCTCATAAGAAAATTAAGTACCACTTGTTTCTATCGCGATAGCTCAGTTCAAGATCACTTAACATATGCGAAACACTTTGAGAATATTTTACTAGATTACGGCACGACACTTCGCCAAGGTATACACGACCATTTGTGGATTTAAGTCCCAACACAATAGTACCGTGATGATTATACACAAACAAGGTAAAGAACCAACCTCCGTTTCTGGTACACTGGCTGCATCTTCACCCATGTTGAAGACGTAATCATTGAGTAGTTCCATTTCACGAACAAGTGACTCCATTCGTGAAGATTGAGCCTGAGTCCTCTTCCTTTTGCACATTGGATTTGTACATATGGTTTGAAAGCAGTCTTGCAATAGTGACAACCCGACCACCAGCATTTTCGTACGACTTCCATTTAAAAAGAAAAACTTTTACAAAGAACAAGTTCGTACTTTTTGAGATGTGCCACATAAGCAGGCGTAGGCTCAGCAAACAGTGGTAGTGAGTCTGCTTGAAAATTCATGGTGATGTTGCAGTTTGAAGACACGGAACCAGTATGCGACTGTCCTCGACAAATCTCAGACGCTGACTGACTGAAGCTCTAGACTCCTTGCGCTCTTGAAGGAGCCCCAAGCGGCAGCTTCGTAAAGCTCCGCCCCTTTCTCTTCCATTCGTGTTTGAAACTTGCAAGTCATGACGTCATACAGACATGTCCAGACTTGCACACATACAGACCTGACCAAACATGATGCTTTACAATATAATGAAGGATATTAAGTAATGTACAATAAATAAATAAAAAAATCAAGACAATTTTTAAATACACGTCCTTCCTCGACGAAGACAGGACTGAGACTGAAGATTTTGAGCTCGTCTTGTCTAACACCTACCCCCACCATGACGTTGTCGGTGCGCAGAGATAGATGCGCAGTGGTTTTATTTTTATTTTTATTTTTTGCAGAGTTAGCTGCGCAGTGGTTTAATTTTTGCGATTCGTGTATCTTCGGGAATCTTCGGAAATCTTCGTGAAGCTCCGCCCCTTTATCTTCCCATCACCAACTTTGTGAAACTGTCTGGAGTTGCAATCTAAGTTTACAAGTTTTAATTTACTTTTTAAAAAAATCCTTCTTCAATCCTATTATTTCCACTGCAGACAGACGTCTAGACATCCCAATTATTTTTTAAACTTGAATAGTCTATTCATGAAGAAGTGAATGACATCCAATTATAGGAATTCAAAAGCCTATTCACAAGGAGTGCATTGTATGTTGCAAAACGAATGGCTTACAACAATTTTCATGTTCAGATTTGTTGTTCAGACTTACACCTATTATTAAAACTTTTAGATTTTAAAAAATGGAGCGCCGTCATTCAATGTTGGTACAGTATAAGTATTGTATAGAAGCTTTGTTCACATGACCCTGACCCGATTTTCGTCCAAACCTGTTGGTTTGTCGGAAAGTGCCCTTGGCAAAGTAAAGCACATTGTTTCAAAAATATTGGCGGTTTAACGACCCCCAGGCATAGCATCATATTTTCAAATAGCTTGGCGGTTGATGCCCTGAGGACAAATCTCAGAGGAAGGGAGGGCATTGTGACCCTAAAAGCCAAAAGTTTTATCAAGTTATTATACTATAGAAGAAAAGGTGTGAACTTTTCCTTGCAAAGTTTCAAGTTCTTACTATGGCTGTAGTGAAAATGTGTGAAAATAAGTTTTCACATTACAAACTTTTAAAGTTGTTATAATACCATGTAATAGAAAATGTGTGCAAAAAAGATAGTTTTTTCTGCATGTGTACGTATTTCATTATATTATTGTTGGCAATTCAGAAAAATGTTAAAGTATTTTACAAAGTTCTTATACTCTGTAAAGAAAAATGTGAAAAACTGACACAGCACTATACATACATACACAACACAGCTTCTCACACACAACAATTCACCACATCACACATAGTACACACTAGTTAACTACTTCCCACACTACACCATAAAGTACGCAACGTACGCTACTTCTCCTCACACTGCATCATACAAAGTACACACTGTACACAACACTACACACATAACCTTTCCATGCAAAGTAAAATTCTTACTACTTTGTAAATAAAACGAGTGCAAATAACTTGTGTTTTACATGTATACATATTTCTTTGCTGCAAGAAAGTAAAGTGTTAAAAGTTTTTACACACTCATTAAGAAAATGCATGAAAAAATATCTTTTACTTGCAAGTTTTCAAAGTTCTTACTTCTTTGGACGCATTTCATTATATTATTGCTGGCAATTACGGAAAATGTTAAAGTATTTTACAAAGTTCTTATACTCTGTAAAGAAAATGTGAAAAACTGACACAGCACTATACAAACATACATAACACAGCTTCTCACATAACAATTCACCACATCACACATAGTACACACTGTAAACTACTTCCCACACTACACCATAAAGTACGCAACGTACGCTACTTCTCCTCACTCCTCTCACTACACCATACAAAGTAGACACTGTACACAACACTACACACATAACCTTTCCATGCAAAGTAAAAATTCTTACTACTCTGTTAAAAAAATGAGTGCAAATAACTTGTGTTTTACATGTATACATATTTCTTTGTTGCAATATATTAAAGTGTTAAAAGTTTTACACTCATTGAGAAAATGCATGAAAATAAAATCTTTTACTTGCAAAGTTTTCAAAGTTCTTACTTCTTTGCAAGAAAATGTGTGCAAATAAGATAAGAAACTTACAAACTTTTTAGTTCTACTAGTTTTCTCACTATTCAGTAAGAAAATGCGTGCAAGAAAGTTAAGTTTTCCTTTAAAACTAACCAGTTCTAGTTTACAAACTTACAAGTTCAGATAGTCTGGAAAGAAATTGCGTGTACATAAGACAACTTTTTCTCATCAAACCTTTAGGTTCTTAATACTTCGTAAATAAATTGTGTGAAAATACGTTTACAAACTTACAAACTAACAAGTTCTTATACTTTGTAAAGAATAAATGTACACATTAGATAACTTTTACCTAACGACCTACAAGTTCTTATAATTTGTGAAGAATAAATGTGCACATTAGATAACTTTTACCTAACAAACCTACATGTTCTCTTACTCTGTAAAGATACTGTGTGCACATAATATAGCTTTTACTTAACAAACCTACAAGTTCATATACTCTGTTATGATACTGTGTGTACATAAGACAATTTTTTCTCAACAAAACTTCAGGTTCTTAATACTTTGTAAATGAATTGTGTGAAAATTAGTTTACAAACTTACAAACTAACAAGTTCTAATACTTTGTAAAAAATAAATGTACACATCAGAAAACCTTTACCTTACAAACCTACAATTTCTTATACTTTGTAAAGAAAAAATGTGCACATCAGATAACTTTTACCTAACGACCTACAAGTTCTTATACTCCGTAAAGAAAAAATGTACACATCAGATAACTTTAACTTAACAAACCTACAAGTTTATATACTCTGTAATGATACTGTGTGTACATTAGACAACTTTTCTTAAAAAAACCTACAGGTTCTTAACACTTTGTAAATAATTGTATGAAAATTAGTTTGCAAACTTACAAACTAACATGTTCTTATACTTATGTAAAGAAAAAAAATGTTCATCAAAAAAAAATGTACACATCAGATAACTTTAACTTAACAAACCTACAAGTTTATATACTCTGTAATGATACTGTGTGTACATAAGACAACTTTTTCTCATCAAACCTTTAGGTTCTTAATACTTCGTAAATAAATTGTGTGAAAATTAGTTCACAAACTTACAAAGTACAAGTTCTTATGCTCCGTAAAGAAAAAATGTACACATCAGATAACTTTAACTTAACAAACCTACAAGTTTATATACTCTGTAATGATACTGTGTGTACATTAGACAACTTTTCTTAACAAACCTACAGGTTCTTAACACTTTGTAAATAAATTGTATGAAAATTAGTTTGCAAATTTACAAACTAACATGTTCTTATACCTTTGTAAAGAAAAAAAAAATGTACACATCAGAAAAAATGTACACATCAGATAACTTTAACTAAACAAACCTACAAGTTTATATACTCATAATGATACTAAGTGTGTCCTAAGACAACTTTTTCTCATCAAACCTTTAGGTTCTTAATACTTCGTAAATAAATTGTGTGAAAATTAGTTTACAAACTTACAAAGTTACAAGTTATTATACTTTGTAAAGAATAAATGTATACATCAGATAACTTTTATCTAACAAACCTACAAGTTCTCTTACTCTGTAAAGATACTGTGTGCACATAAGAAAACTTTAATTTAACAAACCTACAAGTTCATATACTCTGTGAAGAAAATGAGTAAATAAGTTTACAAACTAACAACTGACTATAACAAAACTTCAGGTTCTTAATACTTTTTAAATGAATTGTGTGAAAATTAGTTTACAAACTTACAAACTAACAAGTTCTAATACTTTGTAAAGAATAAATGTACACATCAGAAAACCTTTACTTACAAACCTACAAGTTCTTATACTTTGTGAAGAATAAATGTACCTACACATCAGATAACTTTTACCTAACAAACCTACATGTTCTTAATACTTTGTAAATAACTGCAAGTTTGTAAACTTATTGTCACGCATTTTTACTACAGACAGAGTATAAGATCTTGTGAGAGTGTTAACTTATTTTCACACATTTTGTTTACAGAGTATAAGAACTTTGTAAAATACTTTAACATTTTCCTTAATTGCCAACAATAATATAATGAAATGCGTCCAAAGAAGTAAGAATTTTTACTTTGCATGGGAAGGTTATGTGTGTAGTGTTGTGTACAGTGTGTACTTTGTATGGTGTAATGTGAGGAGAAGTATAGTGTAAGTATGTATAGTGCAGTGTAGTGTGAGGAGAAGTAGTTTACAGTGTGTACTATGTGTGATGTGGTGGAATTGTTGTGTGAGAAGCTGTGTTGTGTTATGTATGTATAGTGCTGTGTCAGTTTTTTCACATTTTCTTTACAGAGTATAAGAACTTTGTAAAATACTTTAACATTTTTCTGAATTGCCAACAATATATAATGAAATACGTACACATGCCGAAAAACTATCTTTTTTGCACACATTTTCTTTACATGGTATTATAACAACTTTAAAAGTTTGTAATGTGAAAACTTATTTTCACACATTTTCACTACAGCATAGTAAGAACTTGAAACTTTGCAAGGAAAAGTTTACACCTTTTCTTCTAGAGTTTAATAACTTGATAAAACTTTTGGCTTTTAGGGTCACAATGCCCTCCCTTCCTCTGAGATTTGTCCTCAGGGCATCAACCGCCAAGCTATTTGAAATATGATGCTATGCCTGGGGGTCGTAAACCGCCAATATTTTTGACAATGTGCTTTACTTTGCCCAAGGGCACTTTCCGACAAACCAACAGGTTTGGACGAAAATCGGTCAGGGTCATGTGAACAAAGCTTCTATACAATACTTATACTGTACCAACATTGAATGACGGCGCTCCATTTTTTAAAATCTAAAAGTTTTAATAATAGGTGTAAGTCTGAACAACAAATCTGAACATGAAAATTGTTGTAAGCCATTCGTTTTGCAACATACAATGCACTCCTTGTGAATAGGCTTTTGAATTCCTATAATTGGATGTCATTCACTTCTTCATGAATAGACTATTCAAGTTTAAAAAATAATTGGGATGTCTAGACGTCTGTCTGCAGTGGAAATAATAGGACTGAAGAAGTAATTTTTAAAAAGTAAATTGAAATCATGTAATCTTAGATTGCAACTCCAGACAGTTTCACAAAGTTGGTGATGGGAAGATAAAGGGGCGGAGCTTCACGAAGATTTCCGAAGATTCCCGAAGATACACGAATCGCAAAAATTAAACCACTGCGCAGCTAACTCTGCAAAAAATAAAAATAAAAATAAAACCACTGCGCATCTATCTCTGCGCACCGACAACGTCATGGTGGGGGTAGGTCTTAGACAAGACGAGCTCAAAATCTTCAGTCTCAGTCCAGTCTTCGTCGAGGAAGGACGTGTATTTAAAAATTGTCTTGATTTTTTTATTTATTTATTGTACATTACTTAATATCCTTCATTATATTGTAAAGCATCATGTTTGGTCAGGTCTGTATGTGTGCAAGTCTGGACATGTCTGTATGACGTCATGACTTGCAAGTTTCAACACGAATGGAAGAGAAAGGGGCGGAGCTTCACGAAGCTGCCGCTTGGGGCTCCTTCAAGAGCGCGAGGAGTCTAGAGCTTCAGTCAGTCAGCGTCTGAGATTTGTCGAGGACAGTCGCATACTGGTCCGTGTCTTCAACTGCATCACCATGAATTTTCAAGCAGACTTCACTACCACTGTTTGCTGAGCCTACGCCTGCTTATGTGGACCATCTCAAAAAGTACGAACTTGTTCTTTGTAAAAGTTGTTTTTCTTTTTAAATGGAAGTCGTACGAAAATGCTGGTGGTCGGGTGTCATATGCAAGACTGCTTCAAACCATATGTACAAATCCAATGTGCAAAAGGAAGAGGACTCAGGCTCAATCTTCACGAATGGAGTCAACTTGTTCGTGAAATGGAACTACTCAATGATTACGTCTTCAACATGGGTGAAGATGCAGCCAGTGTACAGAAAACGGAGGTTGGTTCTTTTACCTTGTTTGTGTATAATCATCACGGTACTATTGTGTTGGGACTTAAATCCACAAATGGTCGTGTATACCTTGGCGAAGTGTCGTGCCGTAATCTAGTAAAATATTCTCAAAGTGTTTCGCATATGTTAAGTGATCTTGAACTGAGCTATCGCGATATAAACAAGTGTACTTTAATTTTCTTATGAGAATTAAAAACAAATATGATGAACTGGCATTAGTACAAAAATGTCAGGTTCTACGTGTGTTAGCCTACATGACTTTGTGAAGACCTATACTGTACGTTTAGGTCATGAGGAGAAGTACATTACTGTGAATATGGAAAGAATTGTGTACGAACTTGGTGCTGAATTATCTACAATGAAGTGGAGTTGATTAATGCGACTGCATGATATGTAATGTAAAAGTTGTGGTTTCATGTACTAATGTGTTTGTTAAATAAATAAGATTTGTTATACACATGAATAAGTCTTGACTTTTTAAATTTATTCACCCTATGAATGCCATGATTCCCAGTCCTTCATCTTCACACACTCGAAGCATGTCCTGACAAGTCTGTGTATGGTGGCGTCACTCCAATGCCTGTCTTGACAAGTCTTGACATGTTTGCAACCAAACTGACAAGTCTTGACAGGTTTGCATGACGTCATCATGTTAGGTTAAGTTAGGTTAAAGTGGTCACCCTCTAGTGTAGTATCCGCCATCTTGAAAAAAGTTAGGTTAAAGAGGCCACACTCTAGTGTAGCATTCGCCATCTTGAAATTAAAAATTCATAATTAAAAAATTAATAATTAAAAAATTAAAAATTCATAATTAAAAAATATATGAATAATTAAAATATGAATAATTAAAAATATGACTAATTAAAAATTTGCATAATTAATTAATTAGGGGTAATTAAAAATTTGCATAATTAATTAGGCGGCATCCCTTTGACTGCCCAGTGGCGTACACTCTACTGACACAGAATAAAAATAACATTAATTTATTTCATTTGGCGTTGATTCGCGGATGTTCGCACTGTCCATACCACTGATTTCTTTATTTCCTATTAAAAATAAAAATATCAATCTTTGGGTTGGTTTTTGCTCACTCGTCGATTGCGTCGGGGCCTGCAGGGTTGGCTTGGTCGCTTTGATTTAAAGTCCCCCACTGTAAATCAGTTTTTATAACTGAGTGAGTAGACTCTAAATACATTTTTAATTTTTTTAATTTTTTTGATTAATAACAATTAAAAAGCGGTTTAAAATTTAAATACAAAACAAGAAATGAGTAGTAATAATACAACTAAAAAATTACATGTTTAGACCATAAGGTGAATCCTAAGAATAACAATGGAACCTTTTAATGCCACCATTGAAACCTCTTTAATCATGTGTTTTGCCTAATTTAAATGTATGGCAAATATCAACAAAAAACTTTGGAATTGTCCCCCTTGCATCAACAAACACCCCGATGACATGTATTGGGTCTGCATGGTATTTGTCTGCATAGTATGGTATTGTTTGGTTGGTAGATATCCTGATTTTCAGTGTTGACTTGCTCAGCTTGATCTCCACTGCTTTCAAAGCGTATCGTCGGGTCAAGTATGAAACCTTCCCTTGTAGTTGAATTAACTGCTATGATGTCGATCCGCCGAATACTTCCATGTGCAGACAAGCCGTTCACTTCTTCAGCTCCTTCCCAGCCCAGTTTCCGAAATTGATTGGCGATTAGAGACCGGACATGGTTATGACGACTGTTCCTAAGTAACTTTCCATGTTTGCAGAAGCCAGAACGTGAGGAAGGGTTTCTATCTCGCTATCGCAACAACGACAACGGTTACCGTTCATGCTTCTGCCATGGAGAACTCGAACTGGAGCCACATTATATGTGTATGTCATTGTATGGCGTCTCGCCATTCGGAACTTGAAAGTCCAGTTTTCTTTTCTACCCATTAATTGTTCACTGGGGTATATTCTTGGAATAATACAACTCCTTCACCTTTTTTTAGAAGATCACACCACTTTTGTATTCTGTTAAACGAAGAGACTCTCGAATTTGAAGAATGACAAACAGACAAAACCAAAACGATGCCATATTGCACTTGACAAGAAGAAAATAAAATGTCTCCAAAAAATTTCTTGCGACCTTCTTACCTGGCTATTCGACCGCGTTTTTCTATTTTCTTAAATATGCTACCATGTCAAAACATAGTTTATGTGAGGGAACTGCCATGGCAGCCCCCTACCCTATCTAAATTTTGTGGCATTTATTTGCATATCATTACAATTTAATTAATTCGTCCAGGGTGATAGATCATTAAAAATAGTAATATATTTGTCGATCAAAGTGCCGAGTGAGAGTGATACCAGAGTAGCCTAGGGCTGACTCAGGTGCCTAAACCGGGGCAACATGTGTATTGTATACATGCTAGAACGTGTGTATTCGGGTGTCGAGCGAGGTGCAGATTCGGCGACAAGTTAGCAAGGAGGCTTCATCGAACAGTTTTCTGAAATTTCATAAAAATCAATTTATTATTTATTTATTTATTTATTTCTTCATTATTTATTTAACGTCTATCCTAGACAACTAAATAAATCTAATAATATAGAATATGCAGAAACTGCAATAAGCTACATTTAAGTACATATTATTTGAAATAGTAGCATTACAACAACAATGCATTTGAACATAACAATTTTGTTAATATAATAATAGTAATAATAATAGTTTCCGGCGGGCTGTTTGATTTCGACCAATGGCCAGGGCGCCTCGTCAGCACAAGGCTGACTGACGATTGCCACCCTATTGGTGCAGAAGGGTAAGATTCGCCCTCAGCGGCCAATCAGGGGCGCTGTCTGACCACGTCTAGGCCGAGCGCGTCGTTTCGATAACCCTGAAGGTTTGAGCCAGCAGAGCTCTACCACTGCGACTAAAACCATTGAAGTGGGTGGAAGTGCGGACAGTTTTGTGCGTGAATATCGTCCGAATTACCGGAATAGTGCGGGAATAGCCGGAATGGCTCGCTGTATCGCGCGTTCGGGTCGTTTAAAAATGTTTGAAAGTACGTAGTAGGTACCAATTTAAATTACCAAATTTTAATAACTTCACGAGTTAGCCTACGCAGCATCACCCACGCCATGTTTTTTTTTTTGGTTTTTTTGGATTACGGACGCGTCAAACCGTTAGGTGCATAATGCCCCCCTCTAGCCTAAGGGGGGGGGGGGGAGGGGGGGCCCATGCTGGTCAGAACCAGCCAGGGGTAAGGGGAGGAAGGGGGGTTTCTCACGTCGCGGTCGTCATCGTCTTGTCATCGTTCGTTGTGTCATTGTCATCGTCGCCGGGGGGTCGTCAAGGGAAGGGGGCCGGTCCCCGACGACGATTGCCAGAGCTCGCCTCTAGTTTTGGGGAGTGAGATACTTCGCTCTTCCTAGCTGATGTTTGCGAGGTGGACTTTTTCTCTTGAATTGCCTTTTACGATTAGCATAGCCATGCTCTGGGCCAAATTCTACCCCGGGCCACGCCATGGGAAACTAGCGAGGCAACCACGCGGTATGACGACCACGCGAGACAACGGTAATTACCATCCTATCAATATTCCCACCTAAGTTGATTCATATTTCACTCACATTCATTCGTTTTTCCTGTGCATTTTTAAATTCCTTTGAACATTCCTTAGACCACGTCATGGGTCGAAGCGTCCTGAATGGAACCACGTGGTTGCACAAAATCACCAAGGCAACGAGGCAAGGCATACCTTCCTTCCCATCCACATACCGCAAGGCTAATTAGCCACCCGCTTACGACAAGCCCTAGTCGGAGATAGGAGACCGTGCCGCGGACTGCGCACGAGGTAGCAGCCTGATGTACCGCGCGAAGCAAGCGTGAGGAGCAGGGAACCAGGAGCCATGCTAGCCACTGCATGAGGTACGTGAGTAAGCGGTGCCCATCAGAACGTCGCGACGCCGTCCGTGAATCCGGACGCCCCCGCGTCGTACCGCATCAAGCCTACGTTCCTCCCCCCCCGCATCAAGCCTACGCTTCGAAACCACGCTTCGCTCGTAACATGAAATCTACGCACCAAACTACGCAACCAGTAGAGGAATGAGGATCGAGTGTTGAGTATTCAAAACCACATTTAAAAGCATATTTAAGTAATTCTGTATCAACTGTTCATTATGTATTTGTAACAATGTAAAGGGTAATCTAACTCACATTTGCATTTTGGGATCCCACAAATTAACTTCACTTTTCTTAACAAATTTGCATAACTATTAACTTGTACTAGGAAAACGCTAAAGTCCCGCCGCGTTGATGGCTGAGCTTTTTAAAGATTTATGTTTGCGTGGGATAACTTTACTTTTGCAAGTGCTTTGTTTTGTTGCCTACGCATTGTAGGTGATTGTTGTCAAGTTTCTTTTGTTTCTTGTCAATTGGTATTATTTACCGTAAAAAACTTATGTTAAAAGCTTTATTTCTATGGATTCTGGCTAACTTTTTCAACTTTTTCTTTCAAAAGGTACTACATCACCATAACCTTAATGTCCGTGTATAATATGAACGTTGTAGCCCCACCCGTTTTGGTCAGAATTTGCCCAAATGGCACGAAAAAATCGCCCAAAAAAATCAAAAAACTTATATTAAAAGCTTTATTTCTATAGATTCTGGCAAACTTTTTCATTTTTTTCTTTCAGAAAGCAATACATCACAATTACCTTAATGTCCATGTGAAATATGAACGTTGAAAGCCCCACCCGTTTGGTCAGAATCGGCCAAAATGTGACGAAAATATCGCACTAAAAATCGAAAAAATTCGTAAAAGTACGATATTCATGAGAAATATTTCTTCGATTGTACCCAAAAACGTAGCAAGTCTAAGTTCAGAGATTTCGAAGGTCCTGTCAAATTTTCATCAAGATCGCATATGCCGTTTGCCCGGTAGAGAGCGAACAAACAGACAAAAATACAACAAGAAAACAAAAAAACAAAAAACAAAAAAACAAAAAAACAAAAAAACAAAAAAAAAACACCCGAGCTAAATTTTTTGGGGTCAGTGAAATTGAAGTCTTCGCTTCACTCGCTTCGCTCGCTACGCTCATCCAATCATGTTTGCTGCCGCAGTTGCATAAATCCAATTCAAAACTTACATTCTTGGCTACATGTTAGCACCAGCTTCCTTCATTACCGTTTGCTTATCCATTTTTAAATCAAGGCCATCAGCCATGTCACAAACCACCACTAGTCTTAAGCTGTACTCTAGGCTAGATAGGGGACGCCAACCTGTGGACGGACAAGGTTGACGCAGCCCTTCCGCACACGTCTCTCTCCGGACCGGGAGGTCCTGGTAAGCACAGGTGTACTAGGGATACAGTACAGGTGTATTCCTAGGTTGTTTCCTCTACAGGTGTGCTCATCATTGTGTCGAAAAAACCTGTTGGGTCTATCAGCACCGAACTAGTCATGTGCGTCAGCCTATTGTTAGTAAGCATCATCGGATGTTAGAGGCTCGAACGTCAGAATTAGTGGCTTTGAAACCGGGCTATTTTAGAAAATCAGAAATATTTTTTTCAAATTTTTCTGATCCGGTACACGGCCAATATAGCCATCTCAAATAATTTCAAACTTCAATTCGCCAAGACACATCATTCAACGTAGGGTGTTTGTTTTTAATACAATCCAGAAAGCCCCGACCGGGACTCGAACCACGGACCCTACGTTGAATGGTGTGCCTTGGCGAATTGAAGTTGGATTCTATTTTGAGGTGACTATATTGGCCGTGTACCGGATCAGAAAAATTAGTAAAAATATTTTTGATTTTCTAAAATAGCCAGGTTTCAAAGCCAATCACTATATTTTGACTTGGTAGCATGTTTTGGAAATAGAAAAACGCGGTCGAATAGCCTTAACATGGGGTTCGGCTAAGAGTTTCGCTCAAATTGCGTTCACTTTGCCAAATCGTGTTCACGTCGTAATTAGGGTCGATGTGAAGTTTTGAAACTGCATTACCAGCGTATTTTACCGGTTTTTGGTTTTTGCTCGCGTCGATGGGCGGCGCTGTGTGTCCAGTCGTCCTCCCTTGTGCTGAGTGCTGGTAATTGTGTTGGTTGCCGCTAGGGGTGGCGACTCTGTGCTGTATTTTAGTTCAAGGTTGGTTTATCGGGTATGTTCTCACGCTTTGAGTCGTGGGCGACCGTCTGTTCGTCTGGGGTACTTGAGTTTGTTTATATTGCCACCCAAGTTGCCAGGCTTTGAGAAAACTTGTCTGGGTGACTGGGGACGTATGCTATGTTCTTATATTTTTTTTGGATGAGCGAAGCGAGCAAAGCGAGTGAAGCGAAGACTTCAATTTCACTGACCCCCAAAAAAAATTTAGTTCGGGTGTTTTTTGTTTGTTTGTTTGTTTTGTTTTTGTTTTTTGTTTTTTTATTTGTTTGTTTGTTTTTGTCTGTTTGTTCGCTCTCTACCGGGCAAACGGCATATGCGAATTTGATGAAAATTTGACAGGACCTTCGAAATCTCTGAACTTAGACGTGCCACTTTTTTTGGGTACAATCGAAGAAATATTTCTCATGAATATCGTGCTTTTACGATTTTTTTCGATTTTTTGTGCGATATTTTCGTGCCATTTGGGCCAATTCTGACCAAACGGGTGGGGCTACTACGTTGTTATTATACATGGACATTAAGATTATGGTGATTTAGTACATTTTGAAAGTAAAAGTTGAAAAAGTTAGCCAGAATCTATAGGAATAAAGCTATTAATATAAGTTTTGTGATTTTTTGTGCGGTATTTTCGTGCCATTTGGGCCAATTCTGACCAAACGGGTGGGCTACAACGTTCATATTATACATGGACATTAAGGTTATGGTGATGTAGTACCTTCTGAAAGAAAAGTTGAAAAAGTTAGCCAGAATTCATAGAAATAAAGCTTTTAATATAAGTTTTTTTACGGTAAATAATATCAATTGACAAGAAACAATAGAAACTTGACAACAATCACCTACAATGCGTAGGCAACAAACAAAGCACTTGCAATAGTAAAGATATTCCATGCAAACTAAAAACTTTAAAACGCTCATCCATCAACGTTGCGGGACTTTAGCGTTTTCCTAGTCAAAATGTTTTATACTGGCCTGACTGACAGATGAATAAAATGAAAAAAAAAAATGAAAACAATGTGGCTCGTTGGTCTTGTTGTTAGCGTATCTGCTTCCAATACAGAAGCTCCAGCTCCAGGGTTCGATTCCCGCCAACGTCAGAAGTTTTTTTAACTTCTGATTTGGACTTAAGTCCATCAGATCATGTCTTAGGAGTTTGTAAACGGTGACTTTGGAGCCGTCCTGGCAACGAAGCACATAATAAATTCAGAGTTGTTCTGAATCGGCCTCGTTGATTCTGGCGTTGATTCGCGGGTGTTCGCACTGTCCATACCACTTGATTGCTATATTTCCTATTACAAATATCGATCTTTGGTTGGTTATCGTTCACGTCGTCGATCGCGTCGGGGCCTACTGGGTTGGCTTGGTCGCTTTGATTTACTGTCCCCCACTGAAAATCAGTTATATTACTGATTGGGGTAGACTCAAAATACAATTTATTTATTTATTTATTTAATTATGAAAATATAAATGATTTATAAATTAGAAATTATAATTAAAAAAATACAATTAATGTTGTTGCAATTATCATGATGCTAATTGACTGACTTTATTATTTAGACTGGTTTGACAATAAACTTTGATAATATTAACGTGATGAAAGAGTAAAATTAAAAAATAGATGAAATTAATTGATTGATTATCATAATCGACTGTTTTTAGTGGTTGATTGGTCCGTACGTAGGTACGTAACATTACAAAGGGAAACGCCAAAGTCGTTGTAAGACGAGAAAGTGAGCCATGTGTTGAGTACATATGAAAAATCTAAACAAATATCTATCGATATGTTAAAAAATCAACATTCCCTTTTCTCCTCACATTAACAAATATTCAAAATAAAACCAAATCACCTAATTTCTATTTCCGATTTAACACCCCTCAAAATAAAATGTGGTGTAAAAATAAAAAAAAAATCAAACTAACGGTCATCGAAACCCATCCCTCGTGCGGTAGGCTAAATGCTTACCACATGGCCATGCCATTCAATAGATCTCGTCCCGCTAGCTGCTACTAAACAACTATTGATATTTAAAAAATCACATTTTTACTTATTGTAGGATAAATCGCAAGGATCTAGCTGATTTTGTTAACAATTCTTAGAAACTTGTAGCGGATGTATGTTTAAAATTTCAGCGCAATCTGTTCAGTGGTTCGGCTGATTTTCGACGTACAGACAGACAGAATCACAGAATGAGCGCCGTTTGAGTTGAATGGAGACACTCAGTCGCTCCGCTCCCTCTTTTTAATTATATTTTCAAACATAAATTATTATTGTTCCTGCCTCCTGCTCCCATGATCGACATGTTTGGTAGTAAAAATACTTTTGAAGAGTATTAATGTTTATTTCCACAAAGATAATATCATCAACATATTCATTTATGATGTTTATAGGCCTAGAATAGTAATAAATGGTATCATAAAAAGATAAAAAGTAGCAATGCAAAGAGGTCATTAATATACCGTAAAGTAAATGTCGTCTGTGATTGTTACTATAGAACAGTTGGCAGCTCTCTGTGCCAACTGCGCCATAATGATATCAGGGCACATGCGGGTTAACCACTACTTTGCAGCCGCCATGGATCTTTGTAATTCCCCGTCGCGTCACCAGAGTGCAGCCCGTGAGTCTGAGCTTGCGCAGTGACGAGCAGTTCTCGCCAAGACTCTCGACCACGCGGTCGTCCACGTCATCGCACGAGGACAGGTCCACTTTCTGCAGGTTCCTCAAGTTGAAGTTCTCGAAGAAGTTGACCCAGGAGGGGGCGTTGACGAACTTCACCTTCGTCAGGGTCAGACGCTCGAGGTGCTCAAGCTCGGCGATCTTCTGCAAGCTACAAGACGTTATGCTTCTCACGCCCTGTAAGGTCAGAGTGCGCAGGTGGCGACATTTCGTAACCCCCACTACTCCCAAGTCCCCCAACTTTTTTCCCGGTGATTTGTAACTTTCTTATGGATTTGTGCGTTTTCACGCAAAACATGCGAAAATCTTCGTCCCTTGGTTCGGACTTACGGCTGAAGACGCGGAGTTCCTCAAGGTTTTGGGCATGTCTCCGCTATGGTTTTCAGGGCTTTGCCGCTAAAGTCTTGTAGATTTTGACCCAGGTCTAAACATCGTAAATTATTCAAGAGATTAAACTCTTGAAAGAAGTTGGGATTCGAGAAAAGCACCGCTTGCTTGAATCGCAGCTCACGTAGACCACGGTTTTGCTTGATGACCTTGCGCATAGTTCTGGATGGCAACCATTGTTGCCCTTGCCTATCACCAAGGTCTCCAGTCCGAAGTTCCTGCCACTCACCTGCAGGGATAGACGGGCACGAGGATTTAGAAAATGTTTATTTGGTTTATTATTGGCGCGTCAACCGTTAGGTCATACTGCATATGGGATGGAAGAAAAGTCCTATGCTGGTTCAACCAGCCATGGTTTAGGTGGAGGAAAGAGTGGATTTTCAAATCGCGGTCGACATCGTCTTTGTAATCGTTCGTGTTGGCATGGTCGTCGTCGTCGTGTAAGTCGTTGGGGAGGTCATCAAGGGAAGGGGAGGCCGAAGACGATTGCTAGAGCTTGCCTCTAGTTTCAGGGAGTAAAATACTCCCTGAGGTCAACATACTAGCTGATGCTTGCTAGATGAACTTTTCCTCTTTCCTCGCCTTTTACCGTTTTACGATTAGCAGAGCCTTTGCGCTGGATAAAATTCTACGTCGGGCCCAGACGGGAGCTACGTTACGAGAAATTTAAGAAGGTCAGCCGGTGGTGGTGGTGGTGGTTGTGGTGGGAGGGTGTTATGATCAAGCGTATAAGGTAGTTGCAAGACCCGTCCTGGAGTATGGGGCGGCAGCATGGTATCCGTATAGGCTGGGGATTATTGGGAGGTAGAGATAGTTCAACGTAGGACGGCAAGAATAGTTACTCGGAAGGTTGCGGGTCGGAGGTGGGAAAATGAAAGGTAGCGGCTGACGTGAATTGAAGTGTCACTGACAATGTTGGGTGAGTTGGGTTGGAGGTTTTTAGTATATTTGGATCACGGGCGAGTCAACCGTTAGGTAATATTGCGCCACTTCAGCCTATAGTGGATATGGTGAGGAATATCCCATGCTGGTCAGAACCAGCCCACCCACATAGTGGTCGTCATCGTTTTAGTCATAGTTCGTGTTGTCATTGTCGTCGTCTTCGTCAAGGAGATCGTCAGGAGGGGGAGAGTTCCCCGACGATGATTGCCAGAGCTCGCCTCTAGTTTCAGGGAGTACTCCCCTAATTGCTAGCTTATGTATGCGAGATGGATTTTATCTTTTCCTTTTCTCGCCTTATACGATTAGCAGAGCTATGCTCTGGGCCAAGTTCTTACCACTGGCCCAGTCAGTACCTTGGTCAAGAGTTCCTGGCTGTCTCGCCGGTTGGTGATGGTCAGGCTCTTGAGTCTCCCCACCGCGTCGTGGAGCAGCGCCACTGCTTCGCTGGGCGCCATGTTGTCTCCATCCAGCACCACGTGACGATACTGGTAGTGACGCGACGCGTCGCCCCACCGCGCACTCACTCTGCTGGCCAGACCCAGAGTCGCTGTTTCTATGTGCGAGAATACGTCCTGTTGAACGTCTCGATAGGGAGGTCTTCTATTCCTGTCTCACCATCCATTGCTTAGTTGCTCCTTCTTCAAATCACACTAGAATTCAAACGATATCAAAGGGTTTTCTTTCTTCATTTGTACGTCGTGGTCACTACCATGGAAACAAAACTTGAAACTGAGAGATGACGTAATTGTTTGGGTCAATTGTTGTTATGTCAGCGGGCGAGTGTTATGATAATGACTTGGTTTCAAAGATTTTGGAAAAGTAGTGTTTCTAGATGGCGCTGCTGCAGCTGTTGCTAATTTGCGGCCGTCCGGCGGCCATTGTGTGGGCAAAACAAAATGTCAATGAATCTATTGCCTTGCCTTTTGTTTGGCATATTTAAATATAATATAAGTCATGTTGTGAGTTTATTTTCACACATATCATTTTAAAACGACTTAATTTTCATTTTACTCTGTGTTTACCGAGCATTTTCGTAAATTTAACTAGGAAAACGCTAAAGTCCCGCCGCGTTGATGGATGAGCTTTTTAAAGTTTTAAGTTTGCGTGGGATATCTTTACATTGCAAGTGCTTTGTTTTGCTGCCTGCTGTAGGTGAAGTTTCAAGTTTCTTTTTGTTTCTTGTAAATTGGTATTATTTACCGTACAAAACTTATATTAAAGCTTATTTCTATGGATTCTGGCTAACTTTTTCAACATTTTCTTTTAAAAAGTACTAATCACCATAACCTTAATGTCCATATATAATATGAACGTTGTAGCCCTACCCGTTTGGTCAGAATTGGCCCAAATGGCACGACAATATCGCACAAAAAATAAAAAACTTACATTAAAAGCTTTATTTCTATAGATTCTGGCTAACTTTTTTCAACTTCTTCTTTCAGAAAGCAATATACATCACCATTACCTAATGTCCATGTGAAATATGAACGTTGTAGCCCACCCGTTTGGTCAGAATCGGCCCAAATGTCACGAAAATATCGCACTTAAAATCGAAAAAAATCGTAAAAAGTACGAATTCACGAGAAATATTTCTTCGATTGTACCCAAAAACGTAGCAAGTCTAAGTTTAAGAGATTTCGAAGGTCCTCTAGAATTTTCATCAAGATCGGATATGCCGTTTGCCCGGTAGAGAGCGAACAAACAGACAAAAAAATAAAAAATAAATAAAAACACCCGAGCTAAATTTTTTGGGGGTCATGAAATTGAAGTCTTCGCTTCACTCGCTTTGCTCGCTACGCTCATCCAAAAGACGGGTTTTTATCAGGCTATTCTTACTACGAAAAGTTACAAAATACAATTATATTCATCGAGTGATAAAGATATGTTTGACTAAAATTTAAGTTTACACAATATTGCAATGACCCAAAAGAAGATCAATTTGTCCGGCCATAATGATGTAAGGTGCTTGAGAGTGTTCAAGGAAGACTGCTACAAGTCCAAGTCACTTGCGTGTAAGAATGGAACCTTCGGGAACAGAATGCTACGTAAGTTGTCTGACTGTGTAGATTAGACTTTAAATGCGAATTCATGTATATATTTATTTATGCAAACATCGTGTTTGAGTATTGTCACAGGCAGGAATTTATATTTTTGGATGAGCGAAGCCGAGACTTCAATTTCACTTACCCCGAGAAAAATAACTTTTTTTGTCTTTTTGTTCGCTCTCTACCGGACAAACAGCAAATGCAATCTTGATGAAAAATAAAAGGGATCTTCAAAGTCTCTGAACGTAGATCTGCTAAGTTTTTGGGTACAATGAAGAAATATTTCTCATAGAAATCGTACTTTTAGGTCAACGATATACAACCATAAAATCTCATTCATCAACGCAACTGGAAAAAGCGTTATAAGTAAGTAAGTAAGTAAGTAAGTTTTATTTCCACACACATAGCATATTACATTATAATAATTTACACTTTGTGATGACCTCTAAGAATATATTGTCTGGAATAAGTATTTATTTACTTATTCCTAAACAAATAAATACTAGGAAAACGCTTAAGTCCCGCCGCGTTGTTGGATGAGCGTAATTGGTGCATTGAGCTGCCATGTGTTACGCGGATTTTCTGTTGTTCTTTGAAAAAATCATTACTTAGTCGAAGTTTTTTTTTTAATTAAATGAAATTAAATAAAAAAATAACTTATTTTTTTTTATTTATCGTAATTTTTAACAAAGAAAAAAATCGTAAAATTGCAATTTTCATAAGAAATAAATATACGATTGCGCTTAAATTTAACACGAATATATTAATTCATGAAATTAAGGTTCTGTGAAAAAATCATTACAATCGGTTAAAGCATGTAGGTGTTATAAGTAGAAGAAAGTTTTTAAAAATCGAAAAAAATCGTAAAATTGAGTTTGTTATGAGAAAAAATTTCCCGATTGCGCTCAAAACGTGGCAGTTCTCAGTTCAGAGATTTCGAAGGCCTCCATGAAATTTCATCGCAATCGGAGTATCAGTTTAGCCGATATCGTGTTAACAGACAGACAAAAATACAGAAAGAAAGAAAGAAAGAAAGAAAAAAAAACATTCCGGATTTTTTTCTCCAGTGCAGTTAAATGGAATCTTCGCTTCGCTCGCTACGCTCATCCAAAAAAACTAATTGGTGGATGTTAAGTGATGTTACACACAATAGCTTATTTGAACGTTGTAGCCCTACCCGTTTGGTCAGAATTGGCCCAAATGGCACGAAAATATCGCACAAAAAATAAAAAAACTTACATTAAAAGCTTTATTTCTATAGATTCTGGCTAACTTTTTCAACTTTTTCTTTCAGAAAGCAATACATCACCATTACCTTAATGTCCATGTGAAATATGAACGTTGTAGCCCCACCCGTTTGGTCAGAATCGGCCCAAATGTCACGAAAATATCGCACTAAAAATCGAAAAAAATCGTAAAAGTACGAAATTCATGAGAAATATTTCTTCGATTGTACCCAAAAACGTAGCAAGTCTAAGTTTAGAGATTTCGAAGGTCCTCTACAATTTTCATCAAGATCGGATATGCCGTTTGCCCGGTAGAGAGCGAACAAACAAACAGACAGAAAAAAAACAAAAAACACCCGAGTTAAATTTTTTGGGGGGTCAGTGAAATTTAAGTCTTCGCTTCACTCGCTTCGCTCGCTACGCTCATCCAAAAAGACGGGTTTTATATCAGGCTATTCTTACTACGAAAAGTTACAAAATACAATTATATTCATCGAGTGATAAAGATATGTTTGACTAAAAATTAAGTTTACACAATATTGCAATGACCACAAAGAAGATCAATTTGTCCAGCCATAATGAATGTAAGGTGCTTGAGAGTGTTCAAGGAAGACTGCTACAAGTCCAAGTCACTTGCGTGTAAGAATGGAACCTTCGGGAACAGAATGCTACGTAAGTTGTCTGACTGTGTAGATTAGACTTTAAATGCGAATTCATGTATATATTTATTTATGCAAACATCGTGTTTGAGTATTGTCACAGGCAGGAATTTATATTTTTGGATGAGCGAAGCCGAGACTTCAATTTCACTTACCCCGAGAAAAATAACTTTTTTTGTCTGTTTGTTCGCTCTCTACCGGACAAACAGCAAATGCAATCTTGATGAAAAATAAAAGGGATCTTCAAAGTCTCTGAACGTAGATCTGCTAAGTTTTTGGGTACAATGAAGAAATATTTCTCATAGAAATCGTACTTTTAGGTCAACGATATACAACCATAAAATCTCATTCATCAACGCAACTCGAAAAAGCGTTAGCGAAGCGTCCTAGTCTAATACTAGGAAAACGCTTAAGTCCCGCCGCGTTGTTGGATGAGCGTAATTGGTGCATTGAGCTGCCATGTGTTACGCGGATTTTCTGTTGTTCTGTGAAAAAATCATTACTTAGTCGAAGACTTTTTTTTAATTAAATTAAATTAAATAAAAAATAACTATTTTTTTTTATTTATCGTAATTTTTAACAAAGAAAAAAATCGTAAAATTGCAATTTTCATAAGAAATAAATATTCGATTGCGCTCAAATTTAACACGAATATATTAATTCATGAAATTAAGGTTCTGTGAAAAAATCATTACAATCGGTTAAAGCATGTAGGTGTTATAAGTCGAAGAAAGTTTTTAAAAATCGAAAAAAATCGTAAAATTGCGTTTTTTATGAGAAAAAATTTCCCGATTGCGCTCAAAACGTGGCAGTTCTAAGTTCAGAGATTTCGAAGGCCTCCATGAAATTTCATCGCAATCGGAGTATCAGTTTAGCCGATATCGTGTTAACAGACAGACAAAAATACAGAAAGAAAGAAAGAAAGAAAGAAGAAAAAAGACATTCCGGATTTTTTTCTCCAGTGCAGTTAAATGGAGTACTCGCTTCGCTCGCTACGCTCATCCAAAAAAACTAATTGGTGGATGTTAAGTGATGTTACACACAATAGCTTTTACTCAGAACCCAAAATTTCCCAAAATTCCTTAAAAATCACGATAAAAATAAAATATGAAAAAATTCTAAAACTCATAGAAAAAAGGCAAAACTCAAATTGTTGGCTTAAAATTACCTAATGGCCTTCAGGCCTACACGGATTTAATTCGGGGCTGAAAGGGTTAAGTAATACCTATTAACAATGTTCCTTCTATTTTTGATTTTATTTGATTTTTTGAAAACGTATTTCTTTTGCAGAAAATAAATTAAAGATAGACTGCTTCGGGGCTGTCCATAAATGATGTCACACAATTCGGGGGTGTGGAGGAGGGTCATTACCTTAATGTGTGACAGAGGGGTTGAGGGGGTAATGAATTATTTTTACTGATGTAAAACAATGGCAATTTGAGTTTTTGATGCTCAAATAAAATATGTATTAGTAAAATATTTTATCTGAAATATGTGACTGATTTATTTTCAGTAATATTTTAATCAGAATTTGGTTCATGGGGACAGTGTGTGGGGGGGGGGAGTTATTTTTTGTTACATAATTAAAGGGGTTTTCACCTGCAAAACTAAAAAAATATATTTGATTCAGGCTAACTTGTTATGAATTCAGAATTTATCAGAAAATTTATGATGGTCCACCATGACCGTCAAAATAATTATATATTTTAATAATAGTTATGAGGAGAGGAAACCTACCCACATTATGAGCCTAGCCCTATGAGACCCGTGCGTATCGATTTTATATTAAATTTGACAAATACAAAATAAAAATCCATTCCTTCTCGGTTGGGACACTTCTCTTTCATGCATGCTGTCTGTCACTTTGAAGGAAACAATGGGATGCGATTTAAACTAACAACAACAAAAAATAATAAAACACTCCCGACACAAAGTGTGCACAGGCAGTGGATGCGTTGTTTCTCCGCTAGGTCGTGAACTACCTGCAAAACAACGCAGTGTCTTGCAAAATTGCAACGCATTGCAATTCAACGCAATGCCATGAATCCAGCTTCCAGCGCTCTGTATGTGCAGAGGTCTACTAATTATTTTTTTAAAGCACTTTCCTGTTGTCTAAAATCTTTCAAATTACTTTGAGGAACAGATAAAGGATTGAAATTTGTCATACTATTTTTACAATTAGCATACATTGATTCGATTTTAAATGGGACAGATCTATATGCTATTTTCTCATAAGAAATTAATGGACTGGATCATGAGATAAACGTGTGGTTTTCTCACACAATATTTTAAATACTATTACCAGTTCCAAGAGTAAGTATCAATATTCTCATTAATATGGAAGACTATTAAATCAATATAAACAGTTTTCGCGCGTTTTACTAATGTACGTCTGTGAGCTCGCGCTCTGGGTTTTGTGGCAATATTAGGAACTCGTTGAACGTTCCTTCCAGACAGACAAAAGAGCAGCCGAAGAAAGGCGAGCCAAGCGGAGCTCTTGACCCTTTCACGGGTTGCAGTTCCAGGTAAAAGCAAAGTCTCTCGTCGTGTTATGAATGGCATGTGACTACAATGACTGTATAATTAGTTTTCAACAGCTTTTTCTAGATGAGTTCTGGATTAAGAATCTGTCAACTCAAATGTCCGATTTGAGTATCCTCTTTGGACTACAGAACTATTACTTTTTAGCACATAGGCCCCCTACATACTAATAATCGAAAATACAGTTTTAACATTATAAATTTATATTGTAATTTATAAATTATTAAATATATATAAATTTATATTATAATTTTTTTTATTATTAATTTATAGACAAACCGTATCATAAAGTGTTCTTAGAAATTGGTGTGGATGTAGGAAGAGGGGTCCTTCCAAATATGATCAACATTCATCAAATTATAAATGGATTACTTTTAATGAAATACCATGTCTCTTGATATAAGTGAAGAAATGATAGTAAATTCCATTGATTATATTGACTTGAGTAAAGAAAGAAAAATAATTACAATTATTATAAATGATATGAGTAAAGAAATTTGAATAGTCACAATTCCTTTTCAATATGTTCACATATCGCTGGCCCACATCCCGACTGGTCTAACTCCAAATTCAGTAAATAATTTTTAGTGCACTCCAACAAATACACAACTAAACTAAAAGCAAACAACACGCTCTCACATGCACTCGCACTCCGCACTAGCACGCAAAGATGCTCATGATAAACCATATTTGGGTGAACTGAAAACTTATTTCGGTTCAAAACTCAAAGTGTGAAAACTAATTAGCAATTTCTGATACTATATCTTCTTCCGTGAATGTATACAATAATCGGTTACATAAATAGTAAGAAGTACACAAACTGGACAGAAGTAAACAATGGATGTATTGTAAGTGGATGACCAAAACAAACTTTATTTACGTGGAAGTTTTTACAGCTTTCAGTCTCGTTTTGATAAGTGAAACCACGTGACCAAAATTATAATACATTTGGGGACGGATTAACGTTTCCACGACGTCCGCGGTTGCCGTCGGCTGCGTAGTAAGAAAGGCGGCGCCGAGAAGCTATTAGGGAAAATCTGAAAATGATTCGCGAAAAACTCAATATTATAACAGTATGCCTAATAATAATACGACGGTTATAATTCTCATATAATTAATAACTATTCTGTAAACAATACATGAACAAGATATTTGTAAAGTGATTTCAATCGTTGGGTGATAAATTCCGTACCTTATCACATGGATTAATAATGTCAAACAACCAAATAATGAATTAAAATTAAATACAATAATAGTGGGCCTATATTGAAATGACAACCGTAAAAAGTATAACTCTCATAGGGCCTACGTGAGTTCTGGTAGTGAGTCGTACCTTGGCAGGCGGCTGTCAATCTAATGTCTTTCAAAAGTGAAGTTTTAATTGGCATGGGGGTTGGGGTATATGCAAGAAGTTCAAAAATGCTAATTAATGGGTGTTTCCTGATGTTCTTTTAATTCTAAACACAAAAAAATTGGTAAGAACGTTTGAAAAAAATGTATTCTATAAGAAAACTGTGTTTGAAAATGCGTATTTTTCAAATGCCGCCGTGGCAACCGATAACGCGCTCTGATTGGTCGTGACGTCACCCGCCATGTAAGAAGCACGTAGAGGCAGTGGACTTGCTTGGTTGACGCGCAACTCCAATACGCAGGCCTACCTGACAGAATGGATTTAAGGAAGGCAGAGGCTAATAATATTAATTAACCAGAAATCTCTGATTCTAATAGGTAAATGAGTAATTAATTAACCATACTTCACTGCCATTCGATGATAACGTACAAACCTACCCAAATTAACTTTCCCGCAAAACCTCCGTGCGCGAAACCACCGTAAGAACAGCTATCTAGGCCTAGGATTTTCAAGTATAGGTTTGGTTATTCGACGCCTAGAAGGGCAATATATACAAGAAAATATATTCATGTTATTTATACAGTAAGACACAATGAGTAATTTATCACAATACAATGCCACCACTAATTAATAACGAATATAACGTACCAAAAAATACGATTTCCCGTGCATAACCCCCGAGATTGTAGGCCTTATAGGCCGGGCATATAGCTCGGCCTACAATTAAAAGTTAATTTTGCACGTAATTTATACAGTAAGACGCATGAGTAATTTATCATAATACAATGCCTTCACTAATTAATAACGAATATAACGTACCAAAAAATACAATTTCCCGTGCATAACTCCCTAGATTGTATAGGCCTAATAGGCCGGGCATATAGCTCGGCCTACAATAAAAGTTAATTTTGCACGTAATTAATACAGTAAGACACATGGGTAATTTATCATAATACTATGCCACCACTAATTAATAACGAATATAACGTACCAAAAAATACGTTTTCCCGTGCATCCCCCGAGATTGTAGGCCTAATAGGCCGGGCATATAGCTCGGCCTACAATAAAAAGTTAATTTTGCACTTTTATAGATTAGAAAATGATTTTAAAAGCTCACGGACATTAATAATTAGCATAATAGTTTTGGCAACCACAACCCATGCTTATTTACCACCGTGAGGTTAGCCGCGATCAGGATTTTCACTTTTATGTAGGATGGCTATTCGACGCCAAGAAGGGTAATGCATACAAGAATACATATTTTTGTAACTTATACGGTAAGATAAATTAGTAACTTATCATAATACAATGCCACCTCTAATTAAAACGAATATAATGTGTAAAAAAAAACAAAAAAAAAACAGTGCGAAACCCCCGAGATTATTGACCTATAGGCCGGGCATATAGCTCGGCCTACAATCTAAAAGTTCGTTTTGGCAGCCACATTCCCTATTATCATTCATTACTATGTTACTATGTCAATTTACGCCTCAAATCTTTGGGAACACTTAAATACAGCTTATTTAGCGTAGCTACACAAGTGCTAGTGCATAAAGGAACAACACAATACTTATAATTCGATATTCATTGCTGATTGCTGCGAAAGCAGGGCCCCTGCGCGTGTTATCCCATGCGTCCGCTGGTAGCCTACATGGCCGGTGACGTCACGAAAATGGCGCGCGACCAGGTGCGTTTCAAAACACTAATTTGACCAAGAAAACTAAAAACAATATTACGGCCAAACTAATGAATGTAGAGATCTAATTTTTTTGGTGTTCTATAGGGTGTTAGTGGCTATCGAAAAAATACACTTACAGAATTTGTGCAAATAGCCTATTGTAGATGAACACATTGAGTTTTTAAAAACACATTGTGATAAATGGAGCTATAACAACATTTGTTTACAAGATATTAATTCAGATGTGTGTGGTGAATATTGTGTTATGTACTTATACTATGCAGCAAGAGGAAACACGATGGATGATTTTCTGTTTTTTTCTTTTTTTTCTTTTCTAAAAACAAATCGAAAGAAGAAAATGATAATTTAAGAAGATACCATTTTAATAGGAAGTTTCCTAAACGTAGAATAAAATTAAAAATCATTGTATAGTCAAAAAACTGGTAAATATTGTGTAAAATAAGTTGAAGGAAATTTAAAATATATTTTTATTAAAGTTATCTTCTTTTTCTATCAATATTTAAACTAATTTAATGTACAAAACTATGAGATGTATGTATTTTTAAATTATTTGTATATGTTCCAATTAGAGGAAATAAATTATACATAGAGTTACAAGAGATTATTTTTCTTTATATCATTTCCCAATCCTAATAATGAAAACCACTCATAATAACAAGTAAATAAAATATTATTATTCATTTCATTATTTTAACAAATTTTACTTAAAAACAACATATAAACGAGACTTAATTTCAAGGTCATAAAGTGATTAGGAAATATTATTAACTTGTTTTGTAAGGCAGTGGTGTCTAAATAAAGAAATACTTTCACTTCATATGTTTGTATCATAACAATCAAGTACCAGATTTAGTATAAAAGCTGGATAAATGTAAGTGAAGACATGTAGAACACCAGTGGACTTTGAAGGTGTGTACGACATTCTCACAACTAAAGGTAAGTTTCCATATTGTTTGTTTGTTTTGTTTTTAATTTTGCTTTAATCCATCAAGTGGTTAATAAACAATATTAACCATAAGAAGCAAGCTAAATAAATGAAATGCATTTTATTTTGTATTTTTTATTATTTATTTAATATATATTTTATTAATATAGTATCTTTTTAAATCTTTAATTTTTTCTATAGATGAATAACGATATCTATCATCTTCATGAACTTCCCTGTGAAGTGGATTATGAAATATTATCATTTGAATCATGCAGAGGAAATTTAATTTTACACCTACAAACTCGTAGCATATTCTTAAAAAATCCACAATGTTGAGTGTAAGAGAGTTAAACGAGTCAGAAAATCTCAAAATCACATTTTTTGGATTTAAGTATGATGGAGTGAAACGATATGAGATGTTTGCAATTAAGTCATTAAATCCAAGATGGACATTTCACGCACAGCAAGAGACAAAAGTTGAAGAATGAAATGTAATTAATTAGTATGAACTACATTGCTCTTTTTTATTTATATTCTTAATTAAGTTAAAGTTTAAATTGAATTTTGTCTCTTTTATTTTAAATACGGATGAACTCAACACTATTGGACTGATGAAGGATGTGGGAGAGCAGATAAGAAAAATTTCCGACCTCACCCAAGATAAAAAAATACATGATCCTCGCATGTATTGAGAAGATGACACAATTATTCGGAGAGAAGATCGCTGTAACTATACGAGATCCGGAAGAAGCAATAGGAGGTGTAGTACACACAATTTTTCTACCCAATCGCTTCTCTAAGCTCAAACCAGAAAGCATAAAACAAATGAATGAGAATAAATTTCAACTTATCTTAAGGAAAAAAAGACGTTGGGATGGCTCTAGAAGCTGATATAATTGAATTCATTAAGTAATAATAATTTTTATACATCATATACTCAAAATGAGTTTCAAGTGTAATTTATGTCATACAAATTTCACGAAAGAGAGAAATTTTAAAAGACATGACATAACAGTGCATGAAGGAAAGGATTCATTTCTTTGTGAGGTATGTGGACGAACTTTTTTCAAGAAAAGACAATTTAAATAATCATATACGCAAGATTATTGTAATGTTTGAAAGAAGGGATTTTTTCACAAAAAGTCATTGACTGAACATGAATCACGCATTACAGTGAAAACCATCTTAGCAGAGCAAGTACTTCACAACATATTGATATTTCAAACGATAATAATGAAACACCCATTAATGAGAATGATCATAGTGAATTTGAATTAATAGAAGCTTTGAATTCTTCACTTAAAACATATAACTTTTATGGTGATAAATCTTGTAATTATTTTTTTATTTTTTTTTTACGAAAAACAGAAGATGGAGAAATTTGAACTACCACATATTTTAGAAGTAAAGCACAGATTTTTTTAAATATTTTTGAATTTGATGAACAATTTAACGATGCATTTAATATTATAGCTAAATCTGTATCTAGTTTTCAGCGAGAAGGTAGCAACTGGATTATACATTCTATAGAACGTTTGGAGATCAAAGTTGCAAAATATGAACCATCTTCTTATATAGAATTACCCCAAAAGCTTAAAAATAAAAAAAAACAATAATTAACATTAAAAACAACGACCAAAAATGTTTTCTCTGGAGTGTTCTAGTTTATCTTCACCCACAAAATCAAAACAGTTATCGAGTTCAGCATTATTCCTCATGGGAAGATGAATTAAACATGAAAGGCATTTTATATCCGGTACGTTTATCACAAATAAATTCTTTTCGAAAATCAAAATGGTATTTCTGTTAACGTATTTGGGTTTGAAAAATATATTTATAGAAAGTGAAATACGTGGAGTTGTAGTCACGATAACAAATCGATTTCCTAAAGCAAATAATGCATACATGGATGATTACAATCCTAACGAATGTCAAATTTCATTCTATATTTGGACTGTAATAATTTATATGGTGTAGCTATGTCTAAATATCTACCACAGAAAGATTTCAAATGGTTAAGTTCTGAAGAAATTGTTTTTTTTTAAAATATAGAAAATGTCCCTAACAATGGTGATAAAGGTTACATACTGGAAATTGATTTAGAATATCCTGAGTATTTACATTCACTACATAATGATTACCCATTAGCAGTAGAAAAATTACTGGTTACCGAGGATATAATTTCACCCTTCTCAAAAAAACATTAAAATATATATATATGATCCTTCTTAGTATTTAAGAACTAAGTAAAGTTGTTATGTATGATTTTCATTACAATTATGCACTACCTAAGTATGGAAAAAACATCCAACTACTTTTTACTGATACTGACTCTTTGTGTTATACTGTGATTACATCTGATGTATATAGTGATATGAGGAACGATCTTACTCTTTTTGATACATCAAATTACCCTAAAAATCATAAATTGTTTAGTGAAGTAAGCAAGCAAGTACTAGGAAAATTTAAAAAAGATGAGTTAGGAGGAAGAATTATAAAAAGAATTTGTAGGACTTAGAGCAAAAATGTATTCAATTTTAGAACAAAGTGATGATTGTAAAAAGGTTGGAAAAGGAATTGCTAATAGTTCACTTAAATTAACCATAATGATTATAAACAAAGTTTGTTTTGTAAGGAAATTCAAAGTGTAAATAAGTGTTCAATAAGAAGTGAAAACATTCAGTGTTTACTCTAAAACAAAGAAAGGTGTCACTTTCACCATATGATGATAAAAGGTACATTTTAGAAAATGGAATTACAACTCTTGCATATGGAAATAACTTAATAACATAATGTAACGAACAAAACTAATTTTGGAATTGTATTGTTTGCCATGTGTTGATATTTGTGATCATGTTTTGAATTGTATTAAAATCATAATGAAGCATTGATGTCAATGTATATGTTTATAATAATATTATGTTATGTTTATAATAATATTATGTTAAATATAATATAATCCAAAATATACTGTTTATACTTGAAATTGTTTCTCTCACAAACATCGCTCCTAATTCATTATCCTTATCCTTAAAAATTAATAAAATAACCCTTGTTTGAATAATAATTATGTAAGCAGTTAATTTGAATATAATAAGTAATATGATACTTTCACTAGAGTCTTGACCTCGCTATCATCACGTCATAACAACATTACTCTTACTTATACTTAATTTTTGTATTTTTAGGTACGTATACATTACATATTGATATTCAT
Source organism: Sweltsa coloradensis (assembly GCA_024449915.1). NCBI lineage: Eukaryota > Metazoa > Arthropoda > Insecta > Plecoptera > Chloroperlidae > Sweltsa > Sweltsa coloradensis. Next base: position 82,488 of record JAMZAV010002844.1, on the reverse strand, counting down.
CATCAGGAAAAATGGCTGTACGTAATCTTAAATTGTCAGGGGTGTTTTGAAGGAAATCGAAAAGAAGGTATGAATGTGCATCCTTAGTTGCATCACTGTATGTCTCCATAACATATTTTGGATTATCTGGAAACTCTTGACTTGAAAAGTAAGCTATCTGAGCTTTATCTCTTGGGTTCTTGAAAAGAACTATATAGTGACTGCTGAGTGAAATATCTCTTTTTCGTTTCCATTGGTTGAAAAAGCTTTGTGTTAAATACATGCAACTAATATTTTTATGATGTGAACCAACAGTAAAAAGTTGGGTTACTTCTTGAGTAATATCCATCATCAAATCATCAAGAATAATAAGTTTAGAACTATGATCGGATAACTCTTCGAGATTTGGTAATCCTTGTTGAAATTTAACTAATGGGTTGTTAATTGATTCGTACAGTGGTTGCCACCCTGAAAAACACCACATCACTGCCTTTATTTGTGTATCTACAATTTTATTGATGTGTGTAACAAAGCGATGAATGAAGAGTGATTTTCCACATCGAGTAGGATATATATATAATAGCTTAAAAAGAAAACAAATCTATATAAACAATAAAATAAAAATTAAAAAAATCTATATGGGGGTTCAAGGACACTTTTTTGCGGTGCATGCGGTTCCCGTGTGAATTAGCCAGTATCGCAAGCTTACTTCACCCCTACTAATTTCTACTTTCACTTTTATTTATTAATAGGCTATACATTAGCTATTAAGACTGGTGCATCATTAGTTCAAAGGGCTTAACCAACACTTCGGTATAGCTTGAATTTGGAGTTTACTGTTCATGTAATACAAAACTGAAAAACGAACTATATTAAAAAATATAAGTTGGAACTAATTAGCAGGATATTCTATTTTTAGATAGTAAATTGCGGTGCAAACAAAAGTATTTAAACCAATGATTATAGGAACTGTTTTTACTCGCACATTATGTTAGTCATCATTGGATCAGAATATTTTATTTTTAGAAAATAAATTGCGGTTCAAACCTAAAGAATAGTATTTTTTCCATTGGTAATAGGTGGTATGTGATTAACGGTTTATATTAAATAAAATAAAATAAATTTTATTTAGAGTCTACCCACTCAGTTATATAACTGATTTTCAGTGGGGACTTTAAATCAAAGCGACCAAGCCAACCCTGCAGGCCCCGACGCAATCGACGAGTGAGCGATAACCAACCAAAGATCGATATTTTTAATATGAAATATAGCAATCGGTGATATGGACAGGGCGAACACCCGCGGATCAAAGGAAGAATCAACAAGGCCGATTCAGAACAACTTTGAAATTTATTATGTGCTTCGTAGCTAGAACGGCTCCAAAGTCACCGATTACAAATTTATAAGCCAAGAACTGATGAAGTCCAAATCAGAAGTTAAAAAACCTATGACTTTAGCGGGGATCGAACCCTGGACCTTCAGCATTGGAAGCAGATACGCTAACAACAAGACCAACGAGCCATACTTTGACAGAAATCAAATATCAAATACAGATGCCTTAATTAACACGAATCCGTACAATACTTCGTTTGAACGAAATAGAAAATACATATTTAACACCTCATGGTTACTTCTGAAAGAGCATCTTCCGTGTAACTAAAGTAGAGAATAACATGATTATATTTTAGTTTTTGTCACCAACAACCATTTGTTTGGACATTGAACGATGTGTGCTTACCTCTTTACTTTGTTATATTTATTTAATTTTACTCATTAATTTTATTTTGTTATGCGTAACCATTGGCATAACGTATATGTTTTAATTGATTTATTTTGTTTCGTGTAATGCGTTCATTTCATTTGATTATATTTTTTGGAATCTCTTCTGTAATTTTTTTTTCTTCCCATTCTTTCATCTCAAGCCTACTTCATAGCTAGCATTTGCAATGTCTTCACAATTCGAAAATTTAAGCACGTTCTTGCAAATGAAATAAAAATTGAAGAACTGAAGTTCTCTGCAGGAAAATTTACTACATTTGATACAAAATGGAAAATATAATTACAATGTTAGCGAGATAATGGTTTTTGTCAGGAAATATTTGGTTGTAATAAGGTTTTCTTATTGTTTGTAAGTTGAAACATTGTCAGTGTTTTGCGTTCAGACCTGTATTTGTCATTTGAATAACTATGAAAATAATATTGTATTTTTATCATTTGCATTGGCAGCGACCGACAAAGGAGCATCTCAAATGTGCTAAGTTACGCTAAAAAGCATGAGTTACCTCTCGTCAAACAACAACACCAACAACCAATAACTTTTTATTGATTTATATCTAGCAATAATAACAACCTCTGTTTTCTAAATGAGAATATTTTTTACTTTTTTTTATTCTACGCTTTATTGATATTGTAAACTTGAAAGGAGAAGAAGAGCCCTACCTTCCACAGTAAAGTAAAAACGTATGAATTGTGCTAAAATATATTTATAGGTTAGTTCATTCAAATGTGCTAATAAGCTAAGTAGGGGAGGAAATAACGTTTTTTATAACTTGTGCTAGTTGTGAAATTAAATAATATAACAGAGTACAGTTTTCATTCGTGATTTAAAAATAAATACAAAGATGGAATAAGTATTTTCACAAGTAGTAGAACAAAACTATTAAAGACTTGGCTCCGGAAAAACAATACGTATATTAATCTATAAATAGAACACCGTCACTTGGGCTCTTGAGGTAGGTGCTAAAAGAACAAAGGACTTCGTTCATGCAGACCTAAAGAACCAACAAGTCTCGTCATAATGTTGAAGAGGTACAAGCCTCGACAGATATAACAATTGTAGACTACCTTACGATTAGAGGGGTGTTGAGGAAAGAGTAGACTAGGAGAGAAGTTGAAACAAAAGAATGGTACTTAAATATTTGACTCCGGAAAACAATACGTAATTAATCTATAATAGAATATCGTTACTTGAGATCTTTAGGTAGGTGCTAAAAGAACAAAGGACTTCGTTCATGCAAACCTTAAGAACCAACAAATCTTGTTATAATATTGGAGAATGTAAGAGAAATAGAATTGGATTTTAATATATAGGTTAAAGTTATTTAAACTGCTCAGGATAATTCTCATTCTATAAATGGAACTGTATGTAGAACGCGCTCTGTGAAGTCATAAGTGAAAGAATGCCGCTTATTAAAAATATATATTTCTGTGCAAAATAGTATTGAGTGCATAAAAAATAAGTTGTAGTTATTAAAACTGCTCCGAAAAATAATACACAGATAATAGTGAATTAGAAGATTAACTTAAATGCGTTGCTCCGGAAAAACAATAATTGATTAATCTACACTCTAAATTAAAAGAGCGGAAAAACACTCAAATCGAGTGAAATTTCGCTCCTTTTTTAGCTTGTATTTGCACCACTCTTTCTGAGTGACCACCACTCCTAGAATTGAGTGAAATAATTCCACTCAATTATAGAGCGAAATTTTCACTCTGAAATAAGGGTGATAATCGCTAATAAAAGATCGAAATTCACTCAAATAATAGCGATGTTTTGGCTTTAAAGATACTCTCTACCCAGGCTATTAATAACTCAAACAGAAGCTAAAATCACTCAAAATTTAGACAAACTAACTTAACTAAAGCAGCTGTATGCAAACATCACGGTAATAATATGTAGATGGACGACTGCGTTCTCTCTCCTCACTGTGGACGCCCATGAAAAGGCATGCATATAATAATATGCATTATTATCTAGGCCTACAGCACATGATAATAGGCCTACACATGAAATATTATGTTGTTTTCAACTAAAACAATGAAAACACAATGAACTATTCGTGCATATAGAAGTACAACAGATGTCGACATTTACCTTTTGCTTTTCGGCGTTTTCTGCAGAAAATGCCCTTTCTATAAAAACGTTGAACACTTCATCACTACACCAGTCACAACCATTTTTGCTAGAAGACTTACACTGGCAATGCGCACACGGTCACGAATTAACACACACTGACGAGTTGGTTTCGACGATGCCGGGCGTGGATAGAGGACCGTTGATATATTGGAATGCCCTACCTCGTTCTTTGCCATGAGTATATGAAAAGCAATCACCAGTGACATGTTTGAAACGTCGCCGGTAAAATCTCTGCTATTCATCCCTAGACTTGGCACCGATCAGGACAATACAGTAGACATACAATAAGAAGAAGCCCCATTCATCCCTTAGATAAATCTCAACACTAATCCCTTGAACAAGCTTTATGCATCGCTCACTATTGACTAAACATCGCTAACTAAAGAGCGGTGTCACACGGTCACTCAGCACATTTGAGCTAAATAATGATCACCCAATACATCGAGTGACAATTCCAGTAAAAAATGAGTGACGAACACTCAAAACGAGTGAAGTGACCATCCGCTCGGCGTATTGAGTGAAACAAACCACTCAAATAATTTAGCGTGTATTAATAGAACAACGTCACTTGAGATCATGAGATAGGTGTTAAAATAACAAAGGACTTCGTTCATGAAGAACTAAAGAACCCATAACCCACAAATCTCGTTATGATATTGGACAGGTACAAGTCTATTTAGGTAGGCCTAGGGGCCTATAACAATTTAAGACGATCAACGATATAAGGGATGCTGAGTAGAGAGTAGGAGAGAATTTGAAACGCAATAATGATCGTAACAACAGGGGCTGGTAACAATACTATTAACTACTTTATCCCAAGGGGCTAGAGTGTCGTACAGTTGGCGCGCCCTTTCTCAACACCTTGACGTAGACAGTATCCCAGAGAGAAAGGTTGGTCAGTACACATTGTTCGTTTTTAATCATCAAGGCAATATTGTGCTGGGACTTAAATCTACGAGTGAAGGCGTGTATCTTGGTGAAGTGACGTGAAATATTCACAAAGTGTTACTCATATTTTACGTAACTTTGAAATGTACAATCCAGAAATGATGAACTGGTATTTTACTTTCCTCATGAGAATTTAAAAAAAAAAAATAAGATAGTAAAGTGTCTGTAGTAGGAGAAAAGAAAGCAAAACTACAGGATTTTGTAAAGAACTATGTTGAATGTATTCGACACGAAGAAAAGTTTATAAGTGAAAATCATGAAAAGATTGTGTACGAGCTTGGTACTGCATTTATATGTTCAGAAATTGAACTTATAACTTCTCAATTATCTGATGCAAACTATGTACCCGCATTGTATTCATATGTGTTTTGATTGTTGCTGTAATAAATTACTAGAGCAATCTAGTATTTTGAAAAAAAAATGATTTAAGCATTGACTATTCATTTTATTTACCCTAGGACTACCATATCCCATATCCTTCACATTCACTTAATACACGTTTGTGCTGATCTCAATATAAAATATGTATGGTGACGTAAATCAAGCTGATAATGGGACATTTGCAAGTCTCGTCAGGTTTACATGACGTCATCATCATCATCATCATCATCATAATTTAATGACTTGACACATATAGTAAACATTATTATTTTAATAAATGTTGTATATCAAATTTTCAACATAATAAAAAAGTATTTAAATAACATTTAGATGTTCTTGAATTTCAAACAATATTAAGTCAACAGTTTAATTTTAGTTCATATGCTGGATGTGTTACAAAACAACTAAACAAGATGTTTTCATCTTAATTTATTTATATGTCTCAAGGTTAACTACCTCCATACATCATTAGACCGTGTGCCTTGGTTGTACCTGTTCTATCATAACAGATTATACGTCAGTCATCTTCGAACAATCACCAAGAGCAGCCGTAGCCTAATGGTTAGTGTGCGTGACTGTATATATGAAGGACCCGGGTTCGAAACCCAGCACTTCCAACTTTTTTTCAATTGGAAATCATTTGGAAAAATTAAATTAACTATAGTAGAATTCAAATGTGAAGCCAATAAGAGTCGGCTACGTTCCAATGACATTGCGTTCTTGTGACATGTGGATGTTAATATAGAAGAGCTATGACGTATCCATTCAGTGAGTTCCTGGCAGCCGAACAAGCAACATGTCAAGGAAAGATGGTGGTGACTTCAGTAGGAGTCGGCTACGTTCCCCTAAAAAACAAAATAATGATTAAATAAATAATAATATGACGTCACTCTGTTGGGTGATGATGGGGCTTGAGGGGAAGTAGGGGAGGGGAGAAAATAGTAGGGGGAGGGGCTATAGACCTCACACTGTTGTGTTGTGGTCGGCTGGCAGCGTTAATTACCTCATTACATAATTAAAAAACACATCAAAGGCCTGACCGGTATGTCGTACTCTCTACTGAGCTGCCATTGTGTTATGCGGATTTTCTGTTGTTCTGTGAAGAAACTATATTACTAAGTCGAAGATTTTTTTTAAATTAAATTAAATTAAATTAAAAATTTACTTAATTTTTTTATTAATCGTAATTTAAAAAAAGAAAAAATCGTAAAATTGCGATTTTCATAAGAAATAATTATTCGATTGCGCTCAAATTTTACACGAATATATAAATTCATAAAATTAAGGTTCTGTGAAAAAATCATTACAATAGGATAAAGCATGTAGTTGTTATAAGTCAAAGAATTGTTTTAAAAAAGAAAAAAACTGTAAAATTTCGATTTTCATGAGAAATAGTTTTTCGATTGCGCTCAAATTTCACAAGAATATCTTAATTCATGAAATTATGGTTCTGTGAAAAAAATCATTAAAATCGGATTAAGCATGTAGGTGTTATAAGTCGAAGGAATTTTTTAAAAATCGAAAAAAATCGTAAAATTGCGATTTTTATGAGAAAATTTTTTTCGATTGCGCTCAAAAACGTGGCAGTTCTAAGTTCAGAGATTTCGAAGGCCTCCATAAAATTTCATCACAATTGGAGTATCGGTTTAGCCGGAATCATGTTAACAAACACACAATAATACAAACAGAAAAAAAAGAAAGAAAAACATTCCGGATTTTTTTCTCCAGTGTAGGGAAATGGAATCTTCGCTTCGCTCGCTACGCTCGCTACGCTCATCCAAATATCTAACACATGGGCTCCATGCGCGAAATTTGACATGGGGGTAGATAAAAACATCAGAATCAATAATCCGCCGAGAGGCAAGCGATATTCCACCTCCAACACCCCATTAATCACCCCCTAAAATTGGAATAATTCATAGGTAACCCAAAATTGATTTCTTATTCAAATTAGTTATTTAAATATGTTTTAATGTGTTTTAACCCAATCAGACTATTCTTACTTCCTAAACCACATTTTTTCAACCCCCATCCCTTATAGTTCATATTATTTTTACCTTGATTTCCAGCATTCACCATGAAGGCACCTAATGAGTTATCAGCATGAAATTTAGCATGATGGTACATAATAATATGAAAAATAATCCGCCGAGAGGCAAGCGATATTCCACCCTCAACACCCCCTAAATCATCCCCTAAAATTGAATAATTCATAGCTCTTACCCAAAATTAGTTTTTATTCTAATTAGTTATTAAAATTATGTTTTAATGTGTTTTAACCCAATCGGTCTATTCTTATTTCCTAAACCACATTTTTCAACCCTCTTCCCTAAAAGTTTATATTTTTTTTTACCTTGATTTCCAGCATTCACCATGAAGGCACCTAATGAGTTATCAGTATGAAATTTGACATGACCTTAGCCTTCCAGGCTAGGCACTTACCAACTGAGCTATGCAGCCATCAATTTAATTCTTACAAAAGACTAGTATAATAAAATATTTAATTTAATTTTGGTTAGAAATCGTTTCTTTGTTTGCTTCACCGAAATGTATTGATATCTAGTTACGTATTTAGAAAGTAAAAAAAAATCCCATCTAAGCCGTACATCCGAGCAATTTAGATGGAAAATTACATTTGAAATTTCCCTCATTTTTTGAATTTTCGTTTATAATTATTTCACGCCTTGATATGAAACAAACAGCAAAAAGATGTGATATTCGCCCAAATACATAAATTTGTGAAAAACGGCAGCCAAGCTCTCCTTCAAAAGTCTTTGGCTGTGAATGCTGTGAGATATAGAATTTGAGCCAATCTTTTCCTTCTTTCTCCCTAGTTTCGCATTGAAAAGAAATAAGATCATTTCGCCTGTTGACGAGAGCCAAGCCAACCAATTTCGTGGTAAACAAAGTAAAAATTTTCAATTCAAAATCATAAAAAAAAAATACTTGGCCATTGACTTTTTAAAAGTTCTTATAATGAACCAAATTCAATGGCCATTTAACTTTTTTATGATTTTGAGTTTAAAAGTTTTACTTTTTTTTACCACAAAAATGGTTGGCTTGGCGCTCGTCAACAGGTGAAATGAACTTACTTCTGCGAAACTATGGAGGAAGAATGAAAAGATTGGCTCAAATTCTATATCTCACAACATTCACAGCCAAAGACTTTTGAAGGAGAGTTTGGCTGCCGTTTTTTTTTTTTTTTTTTTGCAAATTTTTGTATTTGTGGCTAATTTTTTTCCCGACTGATCTAAACAAAACACGCAAACAACTCCGTCGGACAACATCCAAGTCAGTGTTCCAGCACTAGTACTTGACGGGCGTACACTTATTGTTTTGTCAAATTATACAACAAGCACTAACTCGAGCAGCATTGTTTTTCCGAACAAGAAAGGCCAATAAAATAATATAATCTCGTATGATCTAAAACTCGATGTTCACGTGACAAGTGCCAAAAGAGTACTGAAGACAAATGTTGAGCAGTGGTTAATTTGGGGGAGGACGCGAAAATTATATCAAAAATTTAAAAATAAAATTAAAGTAATTGTTTAGTCAATAGAATTACAATGTTGTATCACACTATACTATTTACGAAAACAAACACGATGTTTGATTTGGAAAAATTACTTTTATATACCCAATCTTCTTGGGAATGAAGAGTTTTTGTTCAGTCTATTCCAGAGCATTATTGACGAAATTTTTAAAGACAAAGGAAAATGGCTGAAAGTTGGTTGAATGAAAAAGGAAATTGCATAAAAACGGGAATAAAGTTTCTTGGGTAACGGGATAGGACAGGAAGGCGATTATATGGAAATTTTGAGTCAATAAAAAAATTAAAGTTCTAGGTGCAATACAATTTTGAGCTATAATTTTTTTATTGTTTAACACTCCTTTGTCTCAGTCTCAGCTCCGAGTATCTTCTTCTATTTACTGTTTTCTTTTTTTCCTTTTCCAAGTTTCAATATTTGATTCATCTGAATTAATTTCAATTATACATTTTATACCTATTAATTAATTTGGTATTTTTTGTTTGTTTTGTTTATTGTCCTAATTTCGTGTTCAGGTTTTTAGTAGGTCCTACAAGCCCATGTTGTTGTTCAGTTCCTATTTGGTTCCCAAACGAAAACCATGTCAACGCAAAACGATTATTCCTCCACTATTACAATTAGATGTAAGCTCATCTACGATTAGAACGACCCAACCCTTGACAACAAGTTTTATCTTTACAAATCATCAATAACTGGAGAACTTGTGACTGGTTTCCTACGACAAGCCCTTTCATTTTCTCAACAAAGCAGTCTTTGAAAGGAAGACGGCCAGACGGGTCATTTCCAAATAGCTGGCTGGACTTGGGAAAAGACACATAAAAAACGGTCAACGTTCACGAAGTTTAGGAGGTCGCTACTAGATAGTAGCACATTCAATCAACCTTCGGCCAAATTTTTTGAGTTTATTTAAATTTATTCTCCGAGATATGGACATTGGGAAATGTGTTTTTCAAAAACTTAAACCTTTTCGCAAGTCAGATTGTTCTATCTCTTTTAGTTTCCAAGATAATAAAGCATTAGTTTGTGCTTTGTTTTACATATAATTGATCATTACTAGGAAAACGCTTAAGTCCCGCCGCGTTGTTGGATGAGCGTAATTGGTGCATTGAGCTACCATGTGTTATGTGGATTTTCTGTTGTTCTGTGAAAAAATCATTCCTAAGTTGAAGATTTTTTTAAAATTAATTTAAATTAAATAAAAAATAAACTTTAATCTTTAATTTTTTTAATTAATCGTAATTTTAAAAAAGAAAAAAAATCGTAAATTTTCGATTTTCATAAGAAATAGTTATTCGATTGTGCTCAAATTTCACAAGAATATATTAATTGATAAAATTAAGGTTCTGTAAAAAAATCATTACAATCGGATAAAGCATGTAGGTGTTAAAAGTCAAAAGAATTGTTTTAAAAAAGAAAAAACACGTACAATTTTGATTTTTATACGAAATAATTTTTCGATTGCCCTCAAATTTTACACGAATATCTTAATTCATAAAATAAAGGTTCTGTGCAAAAATCATTAAAATCGGATAAAGCATGTAGGTGTTATAAGTCGTTTTTTTTTTTTAAAAGGTAAAATTGCGATTTTGATGAGAAATAATTTTTTGATTGTGCTCAAAAACGTGGCAGTTCTAAGTTCAGAGATTTCGAAGACCTCCATAAAATTTCATCGCAATCGGAGTATCGGTTTAGCCGGAATCGTGTTAACAAACAGACAAAAATACATAAAAAAAAAAAAAAAAAAAAAAAAACATTCCGGATTTTTTTCTCCAGTGTAGTGAAATGGAATCTTCGCTCCACTCGCTACGCTCGCTACGCTCATCCAAAAATAAAAATGTGATTGCGAAAAGGTTTAAGTTAAAGTCCAACTTGAACAATGCAACTTACCCGATTCAAATACTGTGAATAGTTTTCTTTAAAAATGTGGTCAAAGTTGGCATTTTTCTTGTTTTAAAATGGCTCCGTGGTACGGGCTCTACACAACGAAAGAACCTTTCTTATCTTTGGCTGGTTAGGAAAAAACACTTTTCAAATATTTCATGAAAATCGATACTGGGAGCAGTGGCGGTTTTTGACCTCAATATCAAGTGTGAAATTCCCAAATAACCGATGTGGCCAGGGGCGTAGGAACGGGGGGGGATGGGGGGAAACTCCCCCCCCCACTTGTTGACCTGACCTACCCCTGACCTTTACCTGGCTTGACCCCCCAGTGGGGGGGTCAAGTCAGGTATGGGTGTCATTTGCTAATTTATAGATTGTTGGGTGATTTTTAGGATTTTTACTCCAGTCGGGCTTGCAAACAAAAAAGAAGGTTTTTGTCAACATTTTTTAGAAAGATTCAGTAAGAGACGTGATTTGCAAGGCTAGACTAGCCATCTGATTTTAGACTAATATTCATTCATTCATTATATTTTGTGTGCAGTGTTTACACTCCCAAGCAGACTGTCGACCGATTTCAGTCAGGTAATCAATCTTCAATGCAATATTAGCTTCAAAATGTAACTCTTCTTCATAATTAAAATTCGCCTGAAAACGTGTTTTTAGGCCACCTATCAAGGGCATCTTAAAAAAATCGCGCCTATCTCGTCTATATTCCCGTTTACTGCCTTATTTTGTTTTGTAAGGCTTTTTTCAATTTCAGGTGTGCAATAGGGAAGTTTTCTCAGTCGTAGATATTAGCGCTGGTGTACAGAATAAGAAGATATTCACTTAAGAGGATATCTTCTATCTTTTCCCGCTCTTTGCTGGAAATTTGAGCTCTTGCGGGGAGCGGGAAGGGAGGGAGGGAACCTAAGTGGGCGTTGTCCGGTTCTCTCCGGTCAGCGAGGTATAGGCGATTAACCCGTGCTAAATGTTTCGTAAGCGATAGCGCGAGAACCCGACCACGGACCGGAATTATATTCATACTGTAAGAAACTATAATCTTTCCTCTTTGCGTGGATATACATAACTCTGCTCTATCACAAATATTAATGACATTTGTTTTGAGTTGAAGTGAACTCTACATTTACACTGTTGCCAAACCTTCCAAACTGTTCATGAAAAAGCACGTAAAAACATTTTGTCCGAGGCATCAGCATAACATTTGGTATCCGACTTGCTTTGTGGCTACTGTGAGGTCACTGGGTTGTACTAGATTATACATTACTAATAAAATATCCTTTAATGTGCCAACAAAATCTTGAATGCGAAGTACATTTAGCAACCATGGACAGGCGCGTGGTATGCGAGGATGCCACAGCTGCACACAACGTGGCTGCGTCTCGCTTAGGTTGCCGCTCCGTCAGAGTACATTTGCGACAGCGCGCAAACATGGGTCCATTTAACTCATAATAGTTTGAATTTAGAAAGCGTCATCGAGCAAAGTAGAATGCCATCATCTTCTTCACAGAATTATGCATCTTGTGATGTTATTGGTTTAGATTTCTTTTGCGCGAGTCAAAAGATACGGCGAGTTACATTTTCGTACCATGCTAATTCTTATGAGCGCTGAGACCAGAGAGAACCAATTTCCTTCCCGCCTTCAAAACTTAGGTTCCCTATAGTCATCCCCACTGCAACGAAACATGGCAGTATCGCACGGTAAGGAGGGGGTAATGCCTCATTTATTGCTCGACCGGCTCACTCGAGACGATAACATTGTCAAGGTAAACTTCCATCGCTGGCATTGCATAGCCCTATCCGAAAGCTTTTTTGTGTATGGTAATGAATAACATTGTAATACGATTTATAATTTTATATTTCACACAGTAGGCCTATGCTATACAAATATTTTTTTCTCCTGTGACAATGAAATACTCAATTTTATTAGGATTGACAGTTGAATAACGGTTAGATGTACAAGTGATGTTTTACAAAACAATATAATAGTCTAGTTTAGAATCGAATTTCCGTTTGCTTTGCTGAGACAAAAAAACTATGATTGATTATTGTAGAGGGTCACTAGTAGATGAGAAATTGCGAGTATATATTTTTTCTAAGTAAGGTTCTTGGACCCAATTTTGGGTTTTGTGATTTTTATACTTTTGGCAACAACTTTTCAGAAATGGATTTTATTAAAAAATTTCAAATTGCATTTTCTTCGTAAATTCAATTGCAGTACGATAACATTGGTTAAATTTGTGTTTTTGTAGAAATGTACAGTCAGTACCAAATATTCAGTTACCATGTGTTTATTTTACAAACTACGACCTGTACCGTCTTATACAAAATATTTTGTGAATTAATCATTTGCAAACGTAATTTCTTAAATTGAATTGCGTATCTATTGACTGAACTAGCGTTTTTGGATCTTTTAAACTATGGAAAATAACTCTGGTTCAGGAATGGTTTTGATTTTGATCTTGGCGATTTTATGCTGACAAATCGAATTTTCAATGTTGTTTTAGAAGGTTGATATAGTTTAAGAAGACGGTGAGACTTTAGTAGATTAGAGTTATGGTTGAATCATGGTTGAATTAAAAATATATTTTGCCCATTTTTACAAGAATACTTATATAAACACCTGATACAACTTAAATATTCCACTCCTAGGTTTGTGAGATGTAAGTTTATAGGTACTAACTATGTGGCAGATATGGGTAGCATTATAATAATCCACATCATTTCGTGTTATTCGATTTATTCTTATGAATTAATGCAGACACTTTTAGCAGCTGTTCATAAACTATTATTTCTAAGTGGCGTCGCAAATTCTCTTTACAGTTGTGTTGGTGGATGAGCGTTTTCGGCAAAAAAGAGCCATAATGGCCTATATTATTGGCATTGCTATTGAATGTAGAATGATGTTTAGAAACTTGTACCAACTATCATTAAATGTGATTCTATGGCATATTAGGCATATTCTTATCAACAATGAAAGCATGTACAATAGTTAAAATTTCCAACTAAGCTATTGTTTATTTTTGTTTAGCAACAAAATTGTATGTTGCACTAAAACCATTTTTGTTAAAGGTTATTTACCCGCTAAACTTAAAAATGTCATTTATGGTAACTATATAATATGAACATACAAAGAAACAGAAAAATATTGTGTCCACCATAGCCCCCAAAAATTGACAAACCTAAAATTTTTCGATTAAGGACATTTTCGAGCATCGGCAAAAAAACTCCCATAAGAAATAACACGAGGACGATTTTTATGCACAGTGACTTTAAAGAATTTTGGTCCTAAAAAAACTTGGCTATCATTGACGTACTTGATAACCTTTTTGTTAATCCTCTAGGTTTTGTTTATGTATATTGAGAAAGTGGTTTGGTCAAAATATGCTGATTACTAAGAAAAAGTGTTACTTTGGAAGTTATATTTTTGCGTGTTTACAGTGTATGTTTGTGCATAGTTTCAAGACATTTTCTAAATGCCCATTCCATTTTAGATTGGTACGATGCTACAGTATCTATGTAAAACAAAAATAACCAGGGCGAAGCCGATTTCAGAAATTACTTAAACTAAATTTTCACAAATTTCCGGATCAAAAAACTAAAAAAAAAAAAAATGTAAAATCACAGTTACAAGATATAATTTTTTAAACGGGCATTTAATTGTAGTATTAATATTATGCTCTAGATTTTGTGGTAATAATTTATGTTTTTGTGGAAATTGTCCCTATAAAGTGACGTTGGTCAAAATCACTTTGGTTTTAAACAAGAAAGTGTGTGGGTTTACCGTTACATATTTCGTTTCCTGAAAATGTCTTACGTTTTGAAGAAGAATGCATAATAGAAAAGTGAAGGCATTTATGTACAATCGAAAAAATCGTAGTATTGTGATTTTTATGTGTCATATTTGTACAATTTCATTCAAGAACATAGAAGTATGAAGTTCGGATACTTTAAATATTCATTTTTTGTGGTAAAAAAAGAAGCAGCCGTTCACTTGAATCGTCCAAACCAACTCCCTCCCCCCGAGCTCTTTAAAATAAAATAATTGCGTCCCCCCGCCAAAGAAGATCGTCGACGTCAGCCCACTTATTGTTTTAGAAATTAACCACTGCTCTGCTTAAAACCTAGATAGTCACCTAAAGGGTTGCACTGGGTGTATCTAGTAGTACCCTACCTGCAGTGGTGAGCGCGTATCCTTACAATATAATAACAGTTGCTGCGCCCTTAACCCAAATAAACTCAAAACACAGTGTTACACTTGATTTTAATAGCGAAGTATACTTTCCAATATTTGCAATGCCAATAATATAGGCCATTATGGCTCTTTTTTGCCGAAAACGCTCATCCACCAACGCAACTGTAAAGAGAATTTGCGACGCCACTTAGAAATAATATGTTTATGAACATCTGCTTAAAGTGTTTGCATTAATTCATCAGAATAAAACTTATAATACGAAATGATGTGTGTGAAGGGTTCTGATGTGTAGGATGATTGAGGATTAAAGACGAGGCAACATTACAAAGCAAGGTGTGTTTATTGACTGGTCTGCCCTAGGCCTTGCCAGATGCACGGCCTCTCTCTACAACTCCAGGCGGAAGGACACCTTACAAGGCGGTGCCTTTATAATGTACACACAATGCACAGGCGGTGTACATATGACATCTGTCACATCTCCCTTTTTCACCAGAACAACAGTAGTTTAATATTACCTAATTATTATTTTCTTAAATGTTATTATTCATTAACAAAACAACAAAAGTTATACAAAACATTTACTTACTTCCATGGCTGATGCATCCCACTCTGTGACACCATGTGAAGGGTTCTGATGTGTAGGATGATTGAGGTTAACTTTTGAGGTTATGTTTCACGAAATGACACGAGGCTGATGTTAAAATGGAATCGTTCAGACCGCCGATTGGGTTAGACCTAACAGAAAACGCAATAAACAATTTAAAAAGCTTTAAGCAAAGATTTGCAATATATTTAACGGCGTTAGGCAATGAAGAAAAGACTGAAAAAATAAAAGTTGCCATGTGTCTCAATAGCATTGGCCACGAGGCAATGGAAGTATTCAACAACTTTGAATTAAATATCAAAACAGTTAAGTTGGATGAAGTATTTAAAGCCTTTGAAGACTACCTAAAACCCAGGGTTAATGTAGTAATAGAACGATATAAATTCTTTACTAGGGTTCAACAAGAAAATGAGCCATTTGATTCCTTTCTGAATGATTTAAAGAAGCTAGCCAAGTCCTGTAACTTTGCATTAGAAGAAGAATCGTTGACGCGGGATAGGATCATAATTGCAATTAATGATGAAGGATTGCAACAGAGACTATTAAGGGATGGTGATCTGAGTCTTGAGAGAGCTACGGAGTTGTGTCGAGCAGCGGAGATCAGCAAGACCCAACAACGAATGCTGAGACCCGGTGTTTCAATGGTCAACAGCATGTCCAAGAGCTTCAACAAGTTTAAGAAGAGAGTGCCCTACTCCCAAGAAGACTCTGTGGTTCCCTATGACTGCAAGAAATGTGGAAGAAACCATCTGAAAAGGAAGTGTTTCGCATTCGGAAAGCTGTGCAATAAGTGTGGACAGAAAAATCATTTTGCCGTAGGATGTAAAAGTGGACGATTCAAGTCAAAGAAGCTGGACCAGCCAAATAATAATAATAATGCTTCCCATATCTGCCACGTGGTTTGTTTGATTGGATTGGATATTGCTTAACGTCTCATATTTATGCAGCTTGGCTAATCGAGACGAAGGGAGGGACGTAAGGGATGACGCGGGGGGACATAGACCAGTCGAGAAATTCAAATATATGCTTAGAAGTCAATGTTAGCGGCAAAATGTGAGAAATTTGGGTACCGGGCTGATTGAAAGGTAAAAAAAAAACAGTAAATCTGAATTTGTCCGGTACCACCTCGGGTTTTGGCCCGTTTGCCCAGAATCCAATATGGCGTCCAACAAGGTATAAAATCCGGATAAACCCATTAAAAGTTCTATTTTTGTTCAATGAACAGTGAACACGTCAGTTTCGTCAGTAGGGTTCATTTTACAGTTTTCGAGGTTACGAAGAACGATTGCAAGTGTTGCATTAATCCCCCATGAAACGGAAGTACCATTTTCAAAATGGCGGCCAATTTGATGGAGATTTCCCCCCCCCCCCCCCTTTGAGTAAATACCATTTTATGCGTGTGAGACATTGTAGTAACGGGCTGAATTATGGGAAATTAACCACGATGAATCTAAATCTGCCCGGTACCACCTCAGGTTTTGACCCAAATGCCCGGAATTCAAGATGGCGTCCAACAAGGTGTTGAAAAGCGCAGGAAAAGTCCTATTTATTTTGGGTAAACACTAAAGGAGGGTTTATTGTAAGGTTTTCAGGGTCAAGAAGAACGATGGAATGTGTTGCGGAAACGCAAAAGAACCGGAAGTACCATTTTCAAAATGGCGGCCACGTGCATATGGGACAAAACGTGATTTTCCGTTTTTCATGGGATGAATACCATTTCATGTGTGAGACATTAGGGTACCGGCCTAATTTGTAAGAAACAAACCATGTCGAATCTGAATTTCCCGGTACCATCTTGGATTTTGACCCATTTGCCCGGATTTCAAGATGACGTGCAACAAGTTGTTAAAAGGGAGGGATAACCTATTTCAAGTCGTATTCGTGCTGGATGAACACCTTAGTAGGGTTTTCCGGGTCAAGAAGAGCGATGGAACGTGTTGCGGTAACGCCCAAGAAACGGAAGTACCATTTTCAAAATGGCGGCCACTTTGATGGAGATTTTTTCCCCCCTTTGAGTAAATACCATTTTATACGTGTGAGACATTGTGGTACCGGGCTAAATTATGGATAACAAGCCCCGCTGAATCTTAATCTGCCCGGTGCCACCTCGAATTTGGACACATTTGCCCGGAATTCAAGATGGCGTCCAACAAGGTGTTGAAAAGCCCAAAACTTCCCTGTGCTGTGATTGCGGATGGAAGGTTGAGGGATCTAAGCTGTTTCCTATCTTGACAACTTTGAAGCGATCCCTCAGGCATGCAGAACAATCACCTCTTTTGGAGGCTTGTCGGGATGCGCGACCATGTTGTGCAGATGCAGACGAGACGTGAAAGATGTATGCACCGTTTTGTGCAATTGTAGAGGAAATTGCCACAATGGTGTGGATGAAGACGTCGATTAGGAAGATGCTTTAAAGGAAATT
This sequence comes from Sweltsa coloradensis, assembly GCA_024449915.1. Taxonomy (NCBI): domain Eukaryota; kingdom Metazoa; phylum Arthropoda; class Insecta; order Plecoptera; family Chloroperlidae; genus Sweltsa; species Sweltsa coloradensis. The sequence goes on along the minus strand of JAMZAV010002844.1, from coordinate 64,614 downwards.
AGTTCATAAATCCAATATATAACAGAATTTAAGTTTACATGCTAGTTATTGCCCTTATCCATAATATTCAGAGATTAAATTACCAACCTATATGATTCTCAAGCCCAGAAATGTAATGTCTACATAATCTGTACACGAATGTCTACTTCCCCCAGAGTAACCAATTTTTCTTTGTAAGTAAGGATTCTAGGGACACCGTGGACCGTAGCACAACATTGATACCGGCACTAATCCATAATCTACAAACAAATGAAAACTTGAATTTTTATGACAAATAGAATCCAAATATATGCTTAGAAATCAATGTTAGCGGCAAAATGTGAGACATTTGGGTACCGGGCTGATTTATAGGTAAAAAAAAAAACAATAAATCCGAATTTGCCCGGTACCACCTCGGATTTTGGCCCGTTTGCCCAGAATCCAAGATGGCGTCCAACAAGGTGTAAAATCCGGAAAAACCCATTAAAAGTACTATTTTTGTTCATTGAACACGTCAGTGGGGTTCATTTTACTGTTTTCGGGGTCGCGGAGAACGATGAAAAGTGTTGCGTAAACGCCCAAGAAACGGAAGTACCATTTTCAAAATGGCGGCCACGTTGTTATGGAGGAACCTGGGACTTTTTTCCCCTTTGAGTAAATACAATTTTATACGTGTGACACATTGTGGTACCGGGCTGAATTATGAGTAACAAACCCCACTGAATCTGTATCTGCCCGGTACCACCTCAGGTTTTGACCTATTTGCCCGAAATTCAAGATGGCGTCCAACAAGGTGTTGAATAGCGCAGGAAAAGGCCTATTAATTTTGGTTTAACACTTAAGGAGGGCTCATTTTAAGGTTTTCGGGGTCAAGGAGAACGATGGAATGTGTTGCAGGAACGCAAAACAACCGGAAGTACCATTTTCAAAATGGCGGCCACGTTCATATGGAAAAAAACGGTATTTTTTGTTTTCTTGGGATAAATACCATTTCATGTGTGAGACATTAGGGTACCGGCCTAATTTGTAAGTAACAAACCATGTCAAATCTGAATTTGCCCGGTACCATCTTGGATTTTGACCCATTTGCCCGGATTTCAAGATGCATGCAACAAGTTGTTAAAAAGGGATACACCTATTTAAAGTCCTATGAGTGCTGGATTAACACTTTAGAAGGGTTCAAGAAAGGGTTTTCCGGGTCAAAAAGAACGATGGAACGTGTTGCGGTAACGTCCAAGAAAAGGAAGTATCATTTTCAAAATGGCGGCCACTTTGAATTGGCGAAAAGTGTTTTTTTTTTGCCTCCTTTTGGTAAATACCATTTTATACGAGTGAGACATTGTGGTACCGGGCTGAATTATAGGTAACAAACCCCGCTGAATCTTGATCTGCCCGACGTACCACCTCTAATTTTGACCCATTTGCCCGGAATTTAAGATGGCGTCCAACAAGGTGTTGGAAAGCGTAAGAAAAGTCCTATTAATGCTGAGAGAACTCACTATACGCTGTTTGTTTATGAACTAACGTTTTTGTTTTAAATGTCTTATCTTCAAAATTATAAGTTAGAATTAAATAATTAGTACGGCATAATGATTTTTTAATTTGTATTTATTTTCCAAACCTTAATGATACCAAATGATACACTAGGAAATTGATAACACTGCTCCAAAGTTATGTTCTTCCCGACGACGACTGCCAGAGCTCGGAGAGTATTATACTCCCATATGTACCATCTGGGAGTATTATACTCCCATATGTACCATCTGGTGTTTGCGAGTTTGGCTTTGTCTCTTTCCTCGGCTTTTACGATTAGCAGAGCCATGCTTGTAATTTGAGGGAAATTGTGTCCAGTTTTGCAGCAATATTTCGCCTGTTGTTTGAGGGGAAGTGTGTCCACTTCTTCAGTGATACAAAGCGATGCTTTCTTCACCCAGTCGTCCGATGACACACACAGTTACACACATCTATTTGCCATAATAATTTCAGTTTCCATTTGTTTGTAGATCATGGATTGGTGCAGGTATCAATGTTGTGCAACAATCCACGGTGTCCCTTAAATCCATACTTACAAAGAAAAAGTGGTTTATTAATCACGTGTCAGTTCATGAGTCAGCTGAATAATATAAAATGTCTTCTTCTGGGAGAAGTAGACATACGTCAATGCATACGTGTATAGATATGTATAGACATCACATTTCTGGGCTTGAGAATTATAACGGTTGGTAATTTATTCTGTATATTGTTATGGATAAGGGCAATAACAAGCATGTAAACTTTCTGTTATATTAGATTTATGAACTTATTTCCTTCAAACCATTTTCTTAATCGTCGTCCTTATCCACACCATTGTGGCAATTTCCTCTACAATTGCACAAAACGGTGCAAACATCTCTCACGTCTCGTCTGCATCTGCACATTATGGTTGCACATCCCGACAAGCATCCACAAGATGTGATTGTTCTGCATGCCTGAGGGATCGCTTCTAAAGTTGTCAAGATAGGTACCAGCTTAGATCCCTCAACCTTCCATCCGCAATCACAGCACAGGGGTAGTTTCGGGTTCGGTAGGTGGGCATTTTTCCATATCGCCGTTATATAGTGCCCCCGTTTTATATTCTGGCAAACTGCATCTGAAGTCGGAGGCAAAGCTTGAGGTGTAGTAGTTCGTGCAAACAGAATATGTCGGGCAGCATCTGTGGTCTTCACGCTAGTATCCACCTTATAAAGTTTAGCGACGAATTCCTCAGCAGATCGAAGGCACTTCTGAGACAATGGAATTACACCCAAATCAGAGAGTAGTTCGCCATATTTCTGAAGTATCTTAAAACCCTCTTTCTTGGAAATTCCGTACAAAAATGAGTTAACATCGTTCCCTGTAATCGCATGGAAGGCAAGTATATTTTCGCTTATCAATGGTGCGGTATTCTGTGAAACAGCGTGAATGGGAATGAATTTTCTAGCTTTGCATGTTCCTGCCATCATCCAACATTCGACGCATTTCATTTTATTGAAGTGATGAAGTAGCAGCAGAAAAACATCAGTGTCCCGTACTGACACAACAACAATTTGGTAAGGGCTCTCGACAGCGTGTAGCACTATTCTGGTGTAGGCCTCTTCATGCGAAGCTCTGAGTCTTCCAACATCGGTAGCGCAGTTTAAAGAAAAAACTTCTGTCCCATCTGTGAATCCTCCAGCAACCACAACTTCCAAGTTTTTAAAGGTGTGAGATTTTTTCTCCAAAGAAAGAAAGCGTGCGAGATCTGCCTTATTAGCAGGAAGTGCTATAAAGTTTGACCAAGTTTTTGGTAGAGGAACGTCGCGAGACTCAATGACTCGACGAATTTGACGGGTTTCTCTGCAACGTCGTTTTCTAGTTCCTTCTTTAGTAGACATATCTTCGTAGCGGTCAAACATTAAGTCTACTCTTGCATGCTCAGTTCCTAAAGTCTTCACCTGACTTATAAAACTGTCAGCAAGGTCACCGAATGTTTTGGTTTCTTTAGGTCTACCCAAAGCCATTATCATTGCCTGGGTGTCCACTATGAGATGAGAGGATGCTCGATCTGTTTCCAGGTTTTCCGGACAAAGTACCTTGTCTTTTGTCAGTGGAGTTACTAGCTGAGCCTTATCTCCAGTTCTTAATGACCCATCGGGCTCTGAGAGGGATGGTGGAATTGACAAAAGTTCGTGTTTCAAAATGCTCTCAAGGTCAACCACCCTACCTCCTTCGTATGCAGCAATGATTTCCTGCATGATTGAGCGATCAGCCTTTTTAACCACTTTCTCTGCCTTCTCTCTTGACGGCTTTTCCACATACAAATTCATGAATGTTGCTGGTTGTTTTTTTTTTCATAGAGTGATGAAAATCTACTGATGGCGGATCACTTAATCTATTAATTACGAATTCCATTACAATACGAATACCACCAGCCTTTACACCGAGTAGAGAATCCTGGATGGATTTTGTAGCCTGGTCCTTCGTTGCCAAGTTTTGCAAGATAAGCTGAGGCTCTGTTATTTTCTCAGGAAATACACTAAATCTCTTTAGCACTTCAATTAAAGAGTTCTCGTCCCTCTCGTCACGAGAACGGCGACCAGGATAGAGTTCAGAATGCAAGTCAGAACGGTGTTTAATGTCGAACATTTCTTGAGTTTTTAAGGCAATGTCGGTTCTCCAGTGATATGTTAGTGCCCACCGCTGAAGGGCAGATGGATCACTTGAAATGCCGACTATTCCACCAGAAGACTTGCCTTCACCAACAATCCATTCTTGGGCATGATCTGGGTCAACAGCGTTAAATTTTCCTTTGGAGCGCTTCACCACAAAGTCTCCACTCCTGAAAGCGGCCTCTACGTCCAAAGGCAGTAGGTGCATCTCGGCAATGTATGTAGCAAGAGATTTAAAGTAATTAAGATGATCATACCAGGCCAGGTAAGGAAGCATTTCAGTCAAGCAGCAGAGGTAAAGTTCCCATTGACCGTCCCTAATAGATCTAGTGAAGCGCAATAGTACAGAAACCATGTCCACATATGACCACCAAAACTTGAAGTTTACGTTCAGAGACTCCTGCCTTTCGACAAACACTCTAAGGTGCGCATGAATTGTAATCTTTTTGAGAATTGAGTAAAGATCCTTTGCATTTTGCGAGCTATCTGTGATATTTTCTTCAAGAATTATGTCTTCTTCCGCCAAATAACTCTTGAATTGAGGTAGGAGAATTTGCCACAGAGCCTGGAACGTCAACTTATGAGCACGCATTCCCTTGGAGTAAGCCTTTCCTTGAAGGACTTTTGCAACAGAACCCTCTGCAAGGACTCCACTCTCCACCCACACTTCAGCAAGCCCGCAACCCGACATGTGCTGACCAATAGCTTTTAAAAAGTTTAGGGCTATGTGCAACCCACCCATTCTCAAAACAATTCTATCTTGAAAATTCTTATTGTTCCACTTTAGTTCTACAAGTCGGCAGTAAAGATCTTGATCTACTGTCAGTGTAGCATACTTATGTCCCAGGTGATCTGCAACCGAGATGCATCTCTTCAAAACAGTCAATAGTGTATCCATTTCATGTGCTGGGTTCAAAAGCAGTGGCATATAACCCACACTGCTCAAAGTAGGATCGTTTTTAGTCATATTTACATTAAACTCAGTCCATCCTACCTTTTTGTCTATTGTTTCTCGTTGGAAAAGAAATGTAAGATCTAGGGAAATAGAATCCAGGATGCATGTCGGAATCTCAACTCCATCATTTGTATACCAAGCTGGATTTACTGACTCGGTATATGGAGGGTTCACTGATCCCTTCTGAATATTGCTTTTACTAAGTTTTATAAGTTCTGGAGGAACAGTCAATGATGCTTCCTTTGAGCCTCTAGCTTGTCTCAAGATATTATCCGTACACGCAGCACCGCGCTGGAAAGCCACCATTTGCGTGGCATGAAAAGTATTTTTACCATCAAGGGTATCTGTCATGAGATCCACGTTATCCGCAGTAATGTGCAGAAGAGAAACACTGATGTGAGGATCGGAATCGATATTTGGAGCAGGACACAAGTTTGGAGGAGTAACTGCGCCGGTCTCCAAATCTAAGGAATTTAATGTAATCTTTGCAAGAGCAGTATCCATGTGCATAAGCTGATCGTAACTGACGCAGTGCCCTGCCTTGTTGAATACCTCTACAAGTCTCTTTGAACGGGTTTTTTGATGCAACAAGAAGCCCAGACCGATATGCTTAGGGGTAGTTTTCTTACCTTGGCTTGCAATAAAAACAAGGTCTTGTGCAACTGACATAATTCTATTCATCTGTTTGTAAGAGAAGATAGATTCTTTGTTCTCCTCGTCGTCTTCCATATCACTGGTCAGATCAGACTCATCAGTTGGCTGAATCACATTGTCAATGACGTCCTGTCCTCCCAAGAGAATACTTAAGAATAGGTGAATACTTTCGGGTATCATTGAGGCAGCCTCCTCTTTGCTAACATTAAAACCTTGGTGACTTGGAGCTGACGTCAAATCCCCTCGTAGACGCAATGCAACGTGGACTAACTCCATGACGTGAGAGTCGTCAGGTTTATATGATGAGATGCCATCCACATCACCCGTAGTACTTCCAAATACTGCGACAGCTGTCAGAGTGTTGGCGTATTGACGTGGTATGAGTAGTGTTTGACGTTCGTGAACATCACGATGGAGAGGCTGATAAAATTCATAGATATCATTGATGAATTGACATAACTTTTCTTTGATAGATAGATAGATAGATATTTTTATTCACTTAGACTAGTACAGTGTACAAGTATAACTCTTTGCAGAGAAAGTGAATAGTCTATAATTAATAATTAATAATAAAAGTGATAGTAATTATAATGATATACACAGTGTTAGAAGAAAGAATAGTTGGATATAAAGCATAATTGATAATTGATATGGATATTGATATTGATATGTATGATGATTGATAATATTGATATATATATATATATATGATGATTCATAAATTGATTAATAATGATAAACACAGTGTTTATGTTAAAGTAGAGTAGATGCAAAACAATAGCATGCGCTACTATAGATTAAGAACTCATATATAATAAAGAAAAGTTTGATATAAAGTAATTTTTGATGTGATATTGTGATAATCATTGCTGATGGCACAGAAAACAGCAATGATGTACAGGAGAATGTGTCTAGTATATATATGATGATTGATTGATTGATTAGTGTTTATGGTAAAGTAGAGTAGATGCAAAATATGTCCTACTAGATTAAGAATTCATATAGAATAAAGAAAAATTGGATATAAAGCAATAATTGATATGATATTGTGATATTGTGATAAGAATTGCTAATGGCACAGAAAACAGCAATGATGTACAGTAGAATGTGTCTATAGTATATAATTGATATATATATATATATGAGTTTTTAGACTTTCGTGGTTGGGATATGATGTCATTTTTAAAAAGTTTTACGGTAAAACTTTTTAAAAATGACATATATATATATATATATATATATGGATTCTTAGGCTTTCAGGGCCGCTGGTAGATGTAGATGTGGATTCTGCGGTGATTTGCCCTGTGTTTTGAGTTGATGGCTCTAAAAAGACCGTTCTTCTCGACGTTTCGAAAAGCTGTGGCTTTCCATCTTCAGGAGTCGATGCTGAGTCTGTGACGGACGGCAGTCGAATGGCATGAGCTCACTTCGTGCCTCCTTATATAGCCTGGCCTGGTAACCAATCAGGGCTCAGACGCGACCTGATTGGTGCGGGCGTTGTACCCCTGCGCCCTGATTCGTGCGCGCGTTGTACTCCTGTGTACGCGCCCTACTCCTGGTATTGCAAGCTGGCGGTCCAGATGATGGTTGTACCGTGGAGTCAGTGATGGTCTGAGAAGTTATTTTTCTCCTCTTGTCCAACTTCTTAGGCGGGTGGCGAGATCTGTGGCGAGCCTCGTCGTCCGGTTCCACTGGTTGAACCGTGATGGAAGCGATGATTGGTTCGATCATCGCTTCCATCACGGTTCAACCAGTGGAACCGGACGACGAGGCTCGCCACAGATCTCGCCACCCGCCTAAGAAGTTGGACAAGAGGAGAAAAATAACTTCTCAGACCATCACTGACTCCACGGTACAACCATCATCTGGACCGCCAGCTTGCAATACCAGGAGTAGGGCGCGTACACAGGAGTACAACGCGCGCACGAATCAGGGCGCAGGGGTACAACGCCCGCACCAATCAGGTCGCGTCTGAGCCCTGATTGGTTACCAGGCCAGGCTATATAAGGAGGCACGAAGTGAGCTCATGCCATTCGACTGCCGTCCGTCACAGACTCAGCATCGACTCCTGAAGATGGAAAGCCACAGCTTTTCGAAACGTCGAGAAGAACGGTTCTTTTTAGAGCCATCAACTCAAAACACAGGGCAAATCACCGCAGAATCCACATCTACATCTACCAGCGGCCCTGAAAGCCTAAGAATCCAAATTTCTCGCCTCTGCGGGGAGGATACATACCACCATACCACGACCTTCGGTAAGCTTCGAGTGAAACGGGCCAAACTCATCTGCGACCTCAGTTTCCTGAAGAGATGCAGGGATAAGAACGTAATCCCCACCTTTGCCAAACTTCACCATCACATGGATACTCCAGCGACGAGACGTATACTGGATAAAGCCAGCACCAGATTGATTAGAGTGAATATCTCCACTACCTACAAACGATTGGACATGGTGTCTCAACAGCTGCTGCATCTACACCTGAAGCTCAGCGCCATACTGCCAACTGACATATTCACACAAGTTGATATCGCCACCAACCTTCGTTGTCAGAATCACATGACCTCGACAACTATCAAACACAAGAAAAAGTTTGATAAGCTCTACCATGTCCACAACAAACTCGGGCATCCGAATGCATCGGCTAAAATCGACCTTGCACGGGTCGTACTCAATAAATCCTCAACACAACTGACCAGTGCTGCTATGGAGGCCCTGGCTAAGGGGTTCAACTTTGCTGTTGCTCCCAAGAAGCAGCCTATTGAAAAAGATCATCTGTGGAGTCGAGAATGCCATTGCGGCTCTGCCTGACAAGATTGCAGAGCAAATCCGCCAAGATACTGCTGCTATTCTCACCAAGGCACCTTTACCCGAACGAAACATCACCACAGAAGAGTTACGAGCACTCAAAGAACTCCGGGAGAACCCTGACATCATCATACTTCCAGCAGACAAGGGGAACGCCACTGTGGTCCTTGACACTGCAGACTACAAACAGAAGATGCTTAAGATTTTAGATGACACAGCCTACTTGCCTACTCAACGGGACCCAACCACTTACCTAGAGAAGAAAACTCGTACCCTCATAGTGAACTCTCCGCTGGACCCAGTACTACAAAAGCAGCTCATTCCACAGGCTAATTCATCGTGTATTCCCAAGCTGTATGGGTTACCAAAAATACACAAAACTGATATACCTCTTCGCCCCATTGTTAGTGCAGTGGGTTCTCCAACACAAGCTCTGGCCCGCCACCTGGCCAAGATACTACAGCCTTGGACCGAGGACGCTGATTCGTTCGTCAAAAACTCGACGCATTTCACGGATATCATACGAGATATAGAGTTAGAACCACGAGATATGTTAGTCAGTTTTGACGTTGTATCACTCTTCACTAAAGTACCAGTTGATGAAGCTTTGGACATCATCCGTGACAAACTGCACCTACCAGACCACCTTGCGAACTTAACTAGACATTGCATGTCTACCACGTACTTCATCTACGATGGGTGTTTCTATAAGCAAGTGGAAGGCGCCCCGATGGGATCACCACTCTCACCGGTGGTTGCCAACTTGTTTCATGGAGGATTTCGAGACCAAAGCTCTGGATTCAGCTCCTCTTAAACCCCGATGCTGGCGACGCTACATCGATGATTGCTTTGCCATCTGGCAACACGGCAAAGAGAAGCTAGCCGAGTTCCATGACCATCTCAACTCGGTCCACCCCAACATTAAGTTCACCATAGAGTTGGAAGTCGAAGGTAAATTACCTTTCCTGGACGTCCTCGTAATGAAGAGACCCGATGGCAGCCTTGGCCATACCGTCTATCGGAAGCCGACGCACACTAACCGATACCTGCACGCCACTTCTCACCATGCCCCAGCCCAGATCAGATCCGTTGCCTACACACTTGCTACTCGCGCAAAACGCATCTCTGATGGAGACCACATCAAGGCTGAAGCCAAGGCTTTACGTGAAGCTCTGCTGAAGAATGGCTTTCCTAACCGACTATTCAACAAGGCTTGGAATAGGCAGCCTAAGACCACCAGTAATGAGACTAAGGAGGAGATTGACCCTGTATCCTATGCCTTTCTGCCTTATGTGAAGGGCTCTTCAGAACGCATCAAAAAGTTACTAGCAGCTGCCAACATCAAGACCATCTTCAACACTGACAGACAAATAGGTAGTCTCCTGAGAACTGCTAAGGACCGTATTCCCTTGGAGGGTAAGGGTGTGTATGAGGTCCCATGCGGTGAGTGCAACCAATCATACATCGGCCAAACTGGCAGGAAGATCTCTGTCCGTGTCCAGGAGCATTCTAGAAATGTGACCAGTAAGGTCACCTCCTCTGCTCTTGCCCAACATGTGGAACAAACTGGACATGCGATTAACTTCACTGATACCCATTGCATTGCCACCATTGATAACTTCCTCCCTCGCGAAGTCCGGAAAGGGTGGAGATTGAAAAGCGGCCTCATAACCTCAACAAGCGGGACGATGGGAGTTGCCTCCCCAGTGCTTGGAAACCAATCATCGCTTCCATCACGGTTCAACCAGTGGAACCGGACGACGAGGCTCGCCACAGATCTCGCCACCCGCCTAAGAAGTTGGACAAGAGGAGAAAAATAACTTCTCAGACCATCACTGACTCCACGGTACAACCATCATCTGGACCGCCAGCTTGCAATACCAGGAGTAGGGCGCGTACACAGGAGTACAACGCGCGCACGAATCAGGGCGCAGGGGTACAACGCCCGCACCAATCAGGTCGCGTCTGAGCCCTGATTGGTTACCAGGCCAGGCTATATAAGGAGGCACGAAGTGAGCTCATGCCATTCGACTGCCGTCCGTCACAGACTCAGCATCGACTCCTGAAGATGGAAAGCCACAGCTTTTCGAAACGTCGAGAAGAACGGTTCTTTTTAGAGCCATCAACTCAAAACACAGGGCAAATCACCGCAGAATCCACATCTACATCTACCAGCGGCCCTGAAAGCCTAAGAATCCATATATATATATATATATATACATCCAAATTTGGTTTTAGGGTTTTTGTCCGTGTACCCTCTCTTCTCTCTAGCTGGCCTACACAAGGACCATTGTTAGCTGGTCCTTGTGTAGGCCAGCTAGAGAGAAGAGAAAATACACGAACAAAAACCCTAAAACCAAATTTGGATGTACCTATGACTGTTCGTGAAAACCTACGTGCTATATATATATATATATATATATATATATATATATATATATATATATGTGTGTGTGTGATGATTGATTGATTAGTGTTTATGTTAAAGTAAAGTAGATGCAAAATAATAGAATGCCCTACTAGATTAAGAATTCATATAGAATAAAGAAAAGTTGGATATAAAGCAATATTGATGTGATATTGTGATGAGAATTGCTGATGGCACAGAAAACAGCAATTGGAGGATGTACAGCAGAATGTTTATTTTAGTGCAGAATGTAGATCTTCTCGAAATAAAGCTCTGAGGTACCTCTTCTTCCATGGCTTTGGCCAAGCTAGTAGATCTAGCAAAAACGTCGCCAAGTTGAAGAACTTGTCCTTTCACAGCAGCAGTTCGAAGCTCCTGACTAAGTCGGAGAAAAGACATGTTGTGGTCTGCAGCTAGCACGTTATTTTTGACAATTTTACTAGCACACCTCTCTCTATTAATCAAGCAAAATGTATGGTATCTCACGTTACCTGTCATAGCATCATGTGCCTTAGATAGTCGTCTCTTTAGACCATAGTCAATACCTGCAAGGTCCAACATCTTTTTATTAATTGTGTCCGTTGACACTCGTCGGAGACTCTCGGGCTTGTAATCAATTTGGCAGAGAACGCAGAGCGATTCATTTGTAGCAGCACCGGGTGACGATCGTGTAATTCGTATGCAGTTTGCCTGTTCACCTACCAGGTGTGTTTCACCTTGTTTCTTGAGACGTTCAATCTTATGCTCACTGGTGAACTCTAAATAACAAGCATGGTGATAATAAATTATATCATCATTGTCTCCACCCAAAGTTTCCTCCAGACTAACAATGCTGGCAACATTCTTACTATCTAGGAGTTCTTTCCTGGTCTTCAACGCAACGGACAGTCTAGCAAGTCCATCTGCCATCGCTCTTCTAAGATTGTCTCGTTTTCTTTTTTGACACAAGATGCAGAGGGATAAGTTCACTTCTTTACGAGCAAGGTCGACGAGCGAGTCCATTGCCGTTTATTTTAGTTTATTAAGACTAAGGGCACGCCAACCCTTATGTACTAATACAACACTGGCCTAAGGGGTGTGGAATGGAAAGCCCATGCTGGTCAGAACCAGCCGCGGGTAGGGGGATGAAAAGGGACAGAAAAATGCATATAATAATTTTTGCATACAAGTTCATTAGATACAATTTAAATGCCTATACACAGTTTCCATTGTTGTTTCTTATCACGTGTCAAGTTTAAATTAATAACATGTTAAAACGCGAACATTGTTATTTGTTACAACACCAATTGTTTGAAAATATGAGAGTTCCAATAATTATCTTATGGTGCTGCATGCCCTTATATTTGACGAAACAATAAAACACAACAATGTAGTTCTAAGCCTACAGCGGCCATTGTGTTGGCAAATAGAGACAAAACTCACAATGTATTTATGTATCGAGGACAGCACGATAAAATGTCTGCACAAAAAGCACTTTTGTTCACTTATAAACTGTTATATCTAATATTGTCATGATAAATGTAATTTAATAATTACATATTAACTTGGATAGGTGTTGTGTGTCGAAATAAAACAACCAGTACGGTATTGTTGTTATCAATACTTACACAAGCTTAGCTTTCCCTATTTTCAGTGGAAATACGCAGTACAACGCACGCTAACAACCCACAGCCTTCTATATTTGCACGAGAAAAATAAATCGATTGTTGTAGTGCACCATTCATTGAGCTTATGTCATAAGAGTTCTAATGTAATATTAATATTATCTCACATAAATTAAACATTCACACTCCATCATGAATTCCGGGCAAATGGGTCAAAATTAGAGGTGGTACCGGGCAGATCAAGATTCAGCGGGGTTTGTTACCGATAATTCAGCCCGGTACCACAATGTCTCACTCGTATAAAATGGTATTTACCAAAAGGAGGCAAAAAAAAACACTTTTCGCCAATTCAAAGTGGCCGCCATTTTGAAAATGGTACTTCCTTTTCTTGGACGTTACCGCAACACATTCCATCGTTCTTTTTGACCCGGAAAACCCTTTCTTGAACCCTTCTAAAGTGTTAATCCAGCACTCATAGGACTTTAAATAGGTGTATCCCTTTTTAACAACTTGTTGCATGCATCTTGAAATCCGGGCAAATGGGTCAAAATCCAAGATGGTACCGGGCAAATTCAGATTTGACATGGTTTGTTACTTACAAATTAGGCCGGTACCCTAATGTCTCACACATGAAATGGTATTTATCCCAAGAAAACAAAAAATACCGTTTTTTCCATATGAACGTGGCCGCCATTTTGAAAATGGTACTTCCGGTTGTTTTGCGTTCCCGCGACACATTCCATCGTTCTTCTTGACCCAGAAAACCTTAAATGAGCCCTCATTTAACCAAAATTAATAGGCCTTTTCCTGCGCTTTTCAACACCTTGTTGGACGCCATCTTGAATTTCGGGCAAATAGGTCAAAACCTGAGGTGGTACCGGGCAGATACAGATTCAGTGGGGTTTGTTACTCATAATTCAGCCCGGTACCACAATGTGTCACACGTATAAAATTGTATTTACTCAAAGGGGAAAAAAGTCCCAGGTTCCTCCATAACAACGTGGCCGCCATTTTGAAAATGGTACTTCCGTTTCTTGGGCGTTTACGCAACACTTTTCATCGTTCTCCGCGACCCCGAAAACCGTAAAATGAACCCCACTGACGTGTTCAATGAACAAAAATAGTACTTTTAATGGGTTTTTCCGGATTTTACACCTTGTTGGACGCCATCTTGGATTCTGGGCAAACGGGCCAAAATTCGAGGTGGTACCGGGCAAATTCGGATTTATTGGGGTTTTTTACCTATAAATCAGCCCGGTACCCAAATGTCTCACATTTTGCCGCTAGTATTAAAAATCTTCAATATTTTTACCAGTCTAATAGTCGGAATAACTGGGTGAAGAGAGTATCGCTTTGTATCGCTGCAGAAGTGGACACACTTTCCCTCAAACTACAGGTATGGCTCTGCTAATCGTAAAAGCCAAGGAAAGAGACAAAGTCAATCTCGCAAACACCAGACAGTATATAGGGGAGTATAATACTCTTCTGAAACTAGAGGCGAGCTTTGGCAGTCGTCGTGGGGGAAAGCTTAACTTTGGAACAGTGTTATCAATTACCTTGTGTATCACACGGTATCATTAAGGTTTGGAAAATAAATACAAATAAAACCAGTATGCTGCACTAGTAATTTAATTCTAGCTATGAATGTTGAAGATAAGACATTTAAAACAAAAACGTTATAGTTTAAAAACAAATAGCGTCTAGCGTGTTTACCTTTCCTACGCGTTACAACACCTTGTTGGACGCCATCTTGAATTCCGGGCAAATGTGTCCAAATTCGAGGTGATACCGGGCAGATTAAGATTGAGCGGGGCTTCATAATACAGCCCGGTACTACAATGTCTCACACGTATAAAATGCTATTTACCCAAATGGGGCAAAAAACACACTTTTTGCCATATCAAAGTGGCCGTCATTTTGAAAATGGTACTTCCGTTTCTTGCGCGTTACCGTAACACGTTCCATCGTTCTTCTTGACCCGGAAAACCCTTTCATGAACCCTTCTAAGGTGTTCATCCAGCACTCATAGGACTTTAAATAGGTGTATCCCTTTTTAACAACTTGTTGCACGTCATCTTGAAATCCAGGCAAATGGGTCAAAATCCAAGATGGTACCGGGTAATTTCAGATTCGACATGGTTTGTTTCTTACAAATTCGTCCGGTTCCCTAATGTCTCCCACATAAAGTGGTATTTATCACGAAAAAACGGAAAATCCCGTTTTTCCAGTAAAGTGGCCGCCATTTTGAAAATGGTACTTCCGGTTCTTTTGCGTTTCCGCAACACATTCCATCGTTCTTCTTGATCCCCCCCCTTTATTTTTCATCAAGATTGCATTTGGTGTTTGCCCGGTAGAGAGCGTACAAACAGTAAAAAAAAAGTTATTTTTCTCGGAGTAAGTGAAATTGATGTCTTCGCTTCGCTCATCCAAAAATATAAATTCCTGCCTGTGACAATACTCAAACACGATGTTTGCATAAATAAATATATACCATGAATTCGCATTTAAAGTCTAATCTACACAGTCAGATAACTTACGTAGGCATTCTGTTCCCGAAGGTTCCATTCTTACACGCAAGTGACTTGGACTTGTAGCAGTCTTCCTTGAACACTCTCAAGCACCTTACATTCATTATGGCCGGACAAATTGATCTCTCTTTGTGTCATTGCAATATTGTGTAAACTTAATTTTTAGTCAAACATATCTTTATCACTCGATGAATATAATTGTATTTGTAACTTTTCGTAGTAAGAATAGCCTGATATAAAACCGTCTTTTTAAACTTACGAAAATGCTCGGTAAACACAGATGTAAAATGAAAATTATCTCCTTTTAAAATGATATGTGTGAAAATAAACTCACAACATGACTTATATTATATTTAAATATGCCAAACAAAAGGCAAGGCAATCGATCATTTGACATTTTGTTTTGCCCACACAATGGCCGCCGGACGGCCGCAAATTAGCAACAGCTGCAGCAGCGCCATCTAGAAACACTACTTTTCCAAAATCTTTGAAACCAAGTCGCTTGACATAACAACAATTGATTCAAACAATTACGTCATCTCTCAGTTTCAAGTTTTGTTTCCATGGTAGTGACCACGACGTACAAATGAAGAAAGAAAACCCTTTGATATCGTTTGAATTCTAGTGTGATTTGAAGAAGGAGCAACTAAGCAATGGATGGTGAGACAGGAATGGAAGATCTCCCTATCGGGACGTTACAGGGGGTGTTCTCGTACTTGGACACAGCGACTCTGGGTCTGGCCAGCAGAGTGAGTGCGCGGTGGGGCGACGCGTCGCGTCACTCCCAGTATCGTCACGTGGTGCTGGATGGAGACAACATGGCGCCCAACGAGGCAGTCGCGCTGCTCCACGACGCGGTGGGGAGACTCAAGAGCCTGACCATCACCAACCGGCGAGACAGCCAGGAACTCTTGACCAAGGTACTGACTGGGCCAGGGAAGAATTTGTCCCAGAGCATAGCTCTGCTAATCGTATAAGGCGAGGAAAGAGATAAAATCAATCTTGAAACATCATCTAGCAATTGGAGGAGTACTCCCTGAAACTAGAGGCGAGCTCTGACAGTCGTCGTCGGGGAACTCTCCCCCTTTCCCTTGACGATCTCCTTGACGAAGACGACGACAATGACAACACGAACTATGACTAAACGATGACGACCACTATGTGGGTGTGGCTGGTTCTGACCAGCATGGGATATTCCTCACCATATCCACTATAGGCTGAAGTGGCGCAATATTACCTAACGGTTGACTCGCCCGTGATCCAAATATACTAAAAACCTCCAACCCAACTCACCCAACATGTGTCAGTGACACTTCAATTCACGTCAGCCGCTACCTTTTCATTTTCCCACCTCCGACCCCGCAACCTTCCGAGTAACTATTCTTGCCGTCCTACGTTGAACTATCTCTACCTCCCAAATATCCCCAGCCTATACGGATACCATGCTGCCGCCCCATACTCCAGGACGGGTCTTGCAACTACCTTATACGCTTGATCATTACACCCTCCCACCACAACCACCACCACCACCACCGGCTGACCTTCTTAAATGTCTCGTAACGTAGCTCCCGTCTGGGCCCGACGTAGAATTTTATCCAGCGCATGCTCTGCTAATCGTAAAACGGTAAAAGGCGATAAAAGAGGAAAAGTTCATCTAGCAAGCATCAGCTAGTATGTTGACCTCAGGGAGTATTTTACTCCCTGAAACTAGAGGCAAAGCTCTTGCAATCGACTTCGGCCTCCCCTTCCCTTGATGATCTTCCCAACGACTAAGACGACGACGACCATGAAAACACGAACGATTACAAAGACGATGTCGACCGCGATTTGAAAATCTCCCTCTTTCCTCCACCCTAAACCGGTGGCTGGTTCTGACCAGCATGGGACCTTTCTCCCATCCCATTATGCATTATGACCTAACGGTTGACGCGCCAATAATAAACCAAATAAACATTTTGTAAATCCTCTTGTCCGTCTATCCCTGCAGGTGTGTGGCAGGAACTTCGGGCTGGAGACCTTGGTGATCGGCAAGGGCAACAAAGGTTACCGTCCAGAACTGTTGCGCAAGGTCATCCAAGCTTAACCGTGGTCTGCGTGAGCTGCGGATTCAAGCAAGCCGTGCTTTTCTCGACATCCGAACTTTTTTCAGAGACTTCAATCTCTTGAACAATTTACAATGTTTCGACCTGGGACGTGATCTTCAAGACTTTAGCGGCAAAGACCTGATAACCATAGCGGAAACCTGCCCGAACCTTGTGGAACTCCGCGTCTTTAGCCGCAATGCCGACACAACAGATGAAGATTTTCGAACCTTTTGTGTGAAAACGCAAAAATCCATAAGAAAGTTACAAATCACCGGGACAAAGTTGGGGGACTTGGGAGTAGTGGGGGTTACGAAATGTCGCCACCTGCGCACTCTGACCTTACAGGGCGTGAGAAGCATAACGTCTTGTAGCTTGCAGAAGATCGCCGAGCTTGAGCACCTCGAGCGTCTGGCCCTGACGAAGGTGAAGTTCGTCAACGCCCCCTCCTGGGTCAACTTCTTCGAGAACTTCAACTTGAGGAACCTGCAGAAAGTGGACCTGTCCTTGTGCGATGACGTGGACGACCGCGTGGTCGAGAGTCTTGGCGAGAACTGCTCGTCACTGCGCGAGCTCAGACTCACGGGCTGCACTCTGGTGACGCGACGGGGAGTTACCAAGATCCATGGCGCTTGCAAAGTAGTGGTTAACCCGCATGTGCCCTGATATCATTATGGCGCAGTTGGCACAGAGAGCTGCCAACTGTTCTATAGTAACAATCACAGACGACATTTACTTTACGGTATATTAATGACCTCTACGCATTGCTACAATTTATCGTTATATAATACCATTTATTACTATTTTAGGCCTATAAACATCATAAATGAATATGTTTATGATATTATCTTTGTGGAAATAAACATTAATACTCTTCAAAAGTATTTTTACTACCAAACATTTCGATCATGTGAGCAGTAGGCAGTAACAATTGTGAGCAGTAGGAATATAACTAAACGAGGGAGCGGAGCGACTGAGTGTCTCCATTCAACTCAAACGGCGCTCATTCTGTGATTCTGTCTGTCTGTACGTCGAAAATCAGCCGAACCACTGAACAGATTGCGCTGAAATTTTAAACATACATCCGCTACAAGTTTCTAAGAATTGTTAACAAAATCAGCTAGATCCTTTGCGATTTAATCCTACATAAGTAAAAATGTGATTTTTTTAAATATCAATAGTTTGTTTAGTAGCAGCTAGCGGGACGAGATCTATTTGGCTGGCATGGCTTGTGGTAAGCATTTAGCCTACCGCACGGAGGGATGGGTTTCGATGACCGTTAGTTTGATTTTTTTTTTATATTTTTACACCCACATTTTATTTTGAGGGTGTTAAATCGGAAATAGAAATTAGGTGATTTGGTTTTATTTTGAATATTTGTTAATGTGAGGAGAAAAGGGAATGTTGATTTTTTTACATATCGATAGCATTTGTTTAGATTTTCATATGTACTCAACAAAGGGCTCACTCACTCGTTTAACAACGACTTTGGCGTTTCCCTTGTAATGTTACGTACCTACGTACGGACCAATCAACCACTAAAACAGTCGATTATGATAATCAATCAATTAATTTCATCTATTTTTTAATTTTACTCTTTCATCACGTTAATATTATCAAAGTTTATTGTCAAACCAGTCTAAATAATAAGTCAGTCAATTAGCATCATGATAATTGCAACAACATTAATTGTATTTTTTTAATTATAATTCTAATTTTATAATCATTTATATTTTCATAATTAAATAAATAAATAAATAAATTGTATTTTGAGTCTACCCAATCAGTAATATAAATGATTTTCAGTGGGGGACAGTAAATCAAAGCGACCAAGCCAACCCGGTAGGCCCAACGCGATCGACGAGTAAACGATAACCAACCAAAGATCAATATTTTTAATAGGAAATACAGCAATGAGTGGTATGGACAGTGCGAACACCCGCGGATCAACGCCAGAATCAACGAGGCCTATTCAGAACAACTCTGAATGTATTATGTGCTTCGTTGCTAGGACGGCTCCAAACCCACCGTTTACAAACTCCTAAGACACGAACTGATGGACTTAAGTCCAAATCAGAAGTTAAAAACTTCTGACGTTGGCGGGAATCGAAACCCTGGAGCTGGAGCTTCTGCATTGGAAGCAGATACGCTAACAACAAGACCAACGAGCCACATTTTTTTCATTTTTTTTCATTTTTTTTTCTTCATTTTATTCATCTGTCAGTCAGGCCAGTATAAAACATATAACTAGGAAAACGCTAAAGTCCTGCCGCGTTGATGGATGAGCGTTTTAAAAGTTTTTAGTTTGCATGGAATATCTTACTATTGCAAGGTGCTTTGTTTTGTTGCCTACGCATTGTAGGTGATTGTTGTCAAGTTTCTATTGTTTCTTGTCAATTGATATTATTTACCGTAAAAAACTATATTAAAAGCTTTTATTTCTATTAATTCTGGCTAACTTTTCAACTTTTTCTTTCATAAGGTACTAAATCACCATAACCTTAATGTCCATGTATAATTGAACGTTGTAGCCCCACCCGTTTGGTCAGAATTGGCCCAAATGGCACGAAAATACCGCACAAAAAATCACAAAACTTATATTAATAGCTTTATTCCTATAGATTCTGGCTAACTTTTTCAACTTTTACTTTCAAAATGTACTAAATCACCATAATCTTAATGTCCATGTATAATAACAACGTTGTAGCCCCACCCGTTTGGTCAGAATTGGCCCAAATGGCACGAAAATATCGCACAAAAAATCGAAAAAAATCGTAAAAGCACGATATTTATGAGAATATTTCTTCGATTGTACCCAAAAACGTGGCAAGTCTAAGTTCAGAGATTTCGAAGTCCTGTCAAATTTTCATCAAGATCGCATATGCCGTTTGCCCGGTAGAGAGCGAACAAACAGACAAAAATCAAAAAAACAAAAAACAAAAACAAACAACAAAAAAAAACACCCGAGCTAAATGTTTTGGGGCACAGTGAAATTGAAGTCTTCGCTTCACTCGCTTTGCTCGCTTCGCTCATCCAAAAACATATAAGAACATAGCATACGTCCCCCAGTCACCCAGACAAGTTTTCTCAAGCCTGGCAACTTGGGTGCAATATAAACAAACTCAAGTACCCCAGACGAACAGACGGTCGCCCACGACTCAAAGCGTGAGAACATACCCGATAAACCAACCTTGAACTCAAATACAGCACAGAGTCGCCACCACTAGCGGCAACCAACACAATTACCAGCATCAGCACAAGGGAGACGACTGGACACACAGCGCCGCCCATCGACGCGAGCAAAACCAAAAACCGGTAAAATACGCTGGTAATGCAGTTTCAAAACTTCACATCGACCCTAATTTACGACGTGAACACGATTTGGCAAAGTGAACGCAATTTGAGCGAAACTCTTAGCCGAACCCCATGTTAAGGCTATTCGACCGCGTTTTTCTATTTTCCAAAAACATGCTACCAAGTCAAAATATAGTGATTGGCTTTGAAACCTGGCTATTTTTAGAAAATCAAAAATATTTTTTACTAATTTTTCTGATCCGGTACACGGCCAATATAGTCACCTCAAAATAGAATCCAACTTCAATTCGCCAAGGCACACCATTCAACGTAGGGTCCGTGGTTCGAGTCCCGGTCGGGGCTTTCTGGATTGTATTAAAAACAACACCCTACGTTGAATGATGTGTCTTGGCGAATTGAAGTTTGAAATTATTTTTAGATGGCTATATTGGCCGTGTACCGGATCAGAAAAATTTGAAAAAAATATTTCTGATTTTCTAAAATAGCCAGGTTTCAAAGCCACTAATTCTGACGTTCGAGCCTCTAACATCCGATGATGCTTACTAACAATAGGCTGACGCACATGACTAGTTCGGTGCTGATAGACCCAACAGGTTTTCTCGACACAATGATGAGCACACCTGTAGAGGAAACAACCTAGGAATACACCTGTACTGATCCCTAGTACACCTGTGCTTACCAGGACCTCCCGGTCCGGAGAGAGACGTGTGCGGAAGGGCTGCGTCAACCTGTCCGTCACAGGTTGGCGTCCCCTATCTAGCTAGAGTACAGCTTAAGACTAGTGGTGGTTTTGTGACATGGCTGATGGCCTTGATTTAAAAATGGATAAGCAAACGGTAATGAAGGAAGCTGGTGCTAACATGTAGCCAAGAATGTAAGTTTTGAATTGGATTTATGCAACTGCGGCAGCAAACATGATACAAGTTAATAGTTATTGCAAATTTGTTAAGAAAGTGAAGTTAATTTGTGGGATCCCAAATGCAAATGTGAGTTAGATTACCTTGACATTGTTACAAATACATAATGAACAGTTGATACAGAATTACTTAAATATGCTTTTAAATGTGGTTTTGAATACTCAACACTCGATCCTCATTCCTCTACTGGTTGCGTAGTTTGGTGCGTAGATTTCATGTTACGAGCGAAGCGTGGTTTCGAAGCGTAGGCTTGATGCGGGGGGGGAGGAACGTAGGCTTGATGCGGTACGACGCGGGGCGTCCGGATCACGGACGGCGTCGCGACGTTCTGATGGGCACCGCTTACTCACGTACCTCATGCGTGGCTAGCATGGCTCCTGGTTCCCTGCTCCTCACGCTTGCTTCGCGCGGTACATCAGGCTGCTACCTCGTGCGCAGTCCGCGGCACGGTCTCCTATCTCCGACTAGGGCTTGTCGTAAGCGGGTGGCTAATTAGCCTTGCGGTATGTGGATGGGAAGGAAGGTATGCCTTGCCTCGTTGCCTTGGTGATTTTGTGCAACCACGTGGTTCCATTCAGGACGCTTCGACCCATGACGTGGTCTAAGGAATGTTCAAAGGAATTTAAAAATGCACAGGAAAAACGAATGAATGTGAGTGAAATATGAATCAACTTAGGTGGGAATATTGATAGGATGGTAATTACCGTTGTTCTCGCGTGGTCGTCATACCGCGTGGTTGCCTCGCTAGTTTCCCATGGCGTGGCCCGGGGTAGAATTTGGCCCAGAGCATGGCTATGCTAATCGTAAAAGGCAATTCAAGAGAAAAAGTCCACCTCGCAAACATCAGCTAGGAAGAGCGCAGTATCTCACTCCCCAAAACTAGAGGCGAGCTCTGGCAATCGTCGTCGGGGACCGGCCCCCTTCCCTTGACGACCCCCCGGCGACGATGACAATGACACAACGAACGATGACAAGACGATGACGACCGCGACGTGAGAAACCCCCCTTCCTCCCCTTACCCGTGGCTGGTTCTGACCAGCATGGGCCCCTCCTCCCCCCCCCCCCCCTTAGGCTAGAGTGGTGCATTATGACCTAACGGTTGACGCGTCCTTAATCCAAATAAACCAAAAAAAAACATGTGCGTGGGTGATGCTGCGTAGGCTAACTCGTGAAGTTATTAAAATTTGGTAATTTAAATTGGTACCTACTACGTACTTTCAAACATTTTTAAACGACCCGAACGCGCGATACAGCGAGCCATTCCGGCTATTCCCGCACTATTCCGGTAATTCGGACGATATTCACGCACAAAACTGTCCGCACTTCCACCCACTTCAATGGTTTTAGTCGCAGTGGTAGAGCTCTGCTTGCTCAAAACCTTCAGGGTTATCGAAACGACGCGCTCGGCCTAGACGTGGTCAGACAGCGCCCCTGATTGGCTGCTGAGGGTGAATCTTACCCTTCTGCACCAATAGGGTGGCAATCGTCAGTCAGCCTTGTGCTGACGAGGCGCCCTGGCCATTGGTCGAAATCAAACAGCCCGCCGGAAACTATTATTATTACTATTATTATATTAACAAAATTGTTATGTTCAAATGCATTGTTGTTTGTAATGCTACTATTTCAAATAATATGTACTTAAATGTAGCTTATTGCAGTTTCTGCATATTCTATATTATTAGATTTATTTAGTTGTCTAGGATAGACGTTAAATAAATAATGAAGAAATAAATAAATAAATAAATAAATAATAAATTGATTTTTATGAAATTTCAGGAACTGTTCGATGAAGCCTCCTTGCTAACTTGTCGCCGAATCTGCACCTCGCTCGACACCCGAATACACACGTTATAGCATGTATACAATACACATGTTGCCCCGGTTAGGCACCTGAGTCAGCCCTAGGCTACTCTGGTATCACTCTCACTCGCACTTTGATCGACAAATATATTACTATTTTTAATGATCTATCACCCTGGACGAATTAATTAAATTGTAATGATATGCAAATAAATGCACAAAATTTAGATAGGGTAGGGGGCTGCATGGCAGTTCCCTCACATAACTATGTTTTGACATGGTAGCAATTTAAGAAAATAGAAAAACGCAGTCGAATAGCCAGGTAAGAAGGTCGCAAGAAATTTTTTGGAGACAATTTATTTTCTTCTTGTCAGTGCAATATGGCATCGTTTGGTTTTGGTCTGTTTGTCATTCTTCAAATTCGAGAGTCTCTTCGTTTAACAGAATACAATAAGTGGTGTGATCTTCCTAAAAAAGGTGAAGGAGTTGTATTATTCCAAGAATATACCCCAGTGAACAATTAATGGGTAGAAAAGAAAACTGGACTTTCAAGTTCCGAATGGCGAGACGCCATACAATGACATACACATATAATGTGGCTCCAGTTCGAGTTCTCCATGGCAGAAGCATGAACGGTAACCGTTGTCGTTGTTGCGATAGCGAGATAGAAACCCTTCCTCACGTTCTTGGCTTCTGCAAAACATGGAAAGTTACTTAGGAACAGTCGTCATAACCATGTCCGGTCTCTAATCGCCATCAATTTCGGAAACTGGGCTGGGAAGGAGCTGAAGAAGTGAACGGCTTGTCTGCACATGGAAGTATTCGGCGGATCGACATCATAGCAGTTAATTCAACTACAAGGGAAGGTTTCATACTTGACCCGACGATACGCTTTGAAGCAGTGGAGATCAAGCTGAGCAAGTAAACACTGAAAAACAATATATCTACCAACCAACAATACCATACTATGCAGACAAATACCAAGCAAGTCCAGTACATGTCATCGGGGTGTTTGTTGATGCAAGGGGGACAATTCCAAAGTTTTTTGTTGATATTTGCCATACATTTAAATTAGGCAAAACACTGATTAAAGAGGTTTCAATGTGGCATTAAAAGGTTCCATTGTTATTCTTAGGATTCACCTTTATGGTCTAAACTGTAATTTTTTAGTTGTATTATTATACTCATTTCTTGTTTTGTATTTAAATTTTAAACCTCTTTTTAATTGTTATTATCAAAAAAATTAAAAAAAATAAAAATGTATTTAGAGTCTACTCCTCATTATAAAAATG
Source organism: Sweltsa coloradensis (assembly GCA_024449915.1). Classification (NCBI taxonomy): domain Eukaryota; kingdom Metazoa; phylum Arthropoda; class Insecta; order Plecoptera; family Chloroperlidae; genus Sweltsa; species Sweltsa coloradensis. The sequence continues at coordinate 40,110 of JAMZAV010002844.1, read as the reverse complement.
ATTTTTAGTGGGGGGTATAATCAAAGCCCAAGCCAAACCCCGCAGGCCCCCACGCAAACGACGAGTGAGCGAAAACCAACCAAAAATCGGAAAAAAATTTTTTTTAAATTTTATACATAATAATATTATGTTTGGAAAAACATTTAGACACTGCAAAGTACTTTACTACAAAACATTTCGATCATGTGAGCAGTAGGCAGAAACAATAATAATTTATGTTTGAAAATATAACTAAACGAGGAGCGGAGCGACTGAGTGTCTCCATTCAACTCAAACGGCGCTCATTCTGTGATTCTGTCTGTCTGTACGTCGAAAATCAGCCGAACCACTGAACAGATTGCGCTGAAATTTTAAACATACATCCGCTACAAGTTTCTAAGAATTGTTAACAAAATCAGCTAGATCCTTTGCGATTTAATCCTACAATAAGTAAAAATGTGATTTTTTAAATATCAATAGTTTGTTTAGTAGCAGCTAGCGGGACGAGGTCTATTGCATGGCTGGCATGGCATATGTGGTAAGCATTTAGCCTACCGCACGGAGGGATGGGTTTCGATGACCGTTAGTTTGATTTTTTTTTTATATTTTACACCCACATTTTATTTTGAGGGGTGTTAAATCGGAAATAGAAATTAGGTGATTTGGTTTTATTTTGAATATTTGTTAATGTGAGGAGAAAAGGGAATGTTGATTTTTTAACATATCGATAGATATTTGTTTAGATTTTTCATATGTACTCAACACATGGCTCACTTACTCGTTTAACAACGACTTTGGCGTTTCCCTTGTAATGTTACGTACCTACGTACGGACCAATCAACCATTAATACAGTCGATTATGATAATCAATCAATTAATTTCATCTATTTTTTAATTTTACTCTTTCATCACGTTAATATTATCAAAGTTTATTGTCAAACCAGTCTAAATAATAAAGTCAGTCAATTAGCATCATGATAATTGCAACAACATTAATTGTATTTTTTTAATTATAATTTCTAATTTTATAATCATTTTATATTTTCATAATTAAATAAATAAATAATTAAATTGTATTTTGAGTCTACCCAATCAGTAATATAACTGATTTTCAGTGGGGGACAGTAAATCAAAGCGACCAAGCCAACCCAGTAGGCCCCGACGCGATCGACGAGTAAACGATAACCAACCAAAGATCAATATTTTTAATAGGAAATATAGCAATCAGTGGTATGGACAGTGCGAACACCCGCGAATCAACGCCAGAATCAACGAGGCCGATTCAGAACAACTCTGAATTTATTATGTGCTTCGTTGCCAGGACGGCTCCAAAGTCACCGTTTACAAACTCCTAAGACATGATCTGATGGACTTAAGTCCAAATCAGAAGTTAAAAAACTTCTGACGTTGGCGGGAATCGAACCCTGGAGCTGGAGCTTCTGCATTGGAAGCAGATACGCTAACAACAAGACCAACGAGCCACATTTTTTCATTTTTTTTCATTTTTTTTCTTCATTTTATTCATCTGTCAGTCAGGCCAGTATAAAACATATAACTAGGAAAACGCTTAAGTCCAGCCGCGTTGATGGATGAGCGTTTAAAAGTTTTTAGTTTGCATGGAATATCTTTACTATTGCAAGTGCTTTGTTTTGTTGCCTACGCATTGTAGGTGATTGTTGTCAAGTTTCTATTGTTTCTTGTCAATTGATATTATTTACCGTAAAAAACTTATATTAAAAGCTTTATTTCTATGAATTCTGGCTAACTTTTTCAACTTTTTCTTTCAAAAGGTACTACATCACCATAACCTTAATGTCCATGTATAATATGAACGTTGTAGCCCCACCCGTTTGGTCAGAATTGGCCCAAATGACACGAAAATATCGCACAAAAAATCAAAAAACTTATATTAATAGCTTTATTTCTATATAGATTCTGGCTAACTTTTTCAACTTTTTCTTTCAAAATGTACTAAATCACCATAACCTTAATGTCCATGTATAATATGAACGTTGTAGCCCCACCCGTTTGGTCAGAATTGGCCCAAATGGCACGAAAATATCGCACAAAAAATCGAAAAAAATCGTAAAAGTACGATATTTATGAGAAATATTTCTTCGATTGTACCCAAAAACGTGGCAAGTCTAAGTTCAGAGATTTCGAAGGTCCTGTCAAATTTTCATCAAGATCGCATATGCCGTTTGCCCGGTAGAGAGCGAACAAACAGACAAAAATACAAAAAAAAAAACAAAAACAAACAAACAAAAAAAAACACCCGAGCTAAATTTTTTGGGGGTCAGTGAAATTGAAGTCTTCGCTTCACTCGCTTTGCTCGCTTCGCTCATCCAAAAACATATAAGAACATAGCATACGTCCCCCAGTCACCCAGACAAGTTTTCTCAAAGCCTGGCAACTTGGGTGGCAATATAAACAAACTCAAGTACCCCAGACGAACAGACGGTCGCCCACGACTCAAAGCGTGAGAACATACCCGATAAACCAACCTTGAACTCAAATACAGCACAGAGTCGCCACCACTAGCGGCAACCAACACAATTACCAGCACTCAGCACAAGGGAGACGACTGGACACACAGCGCCGCCCATCGACGCGAGCAAAACCAAAAACCGGTAAAATACGCTGGTAATGCAGTTTCAAAACTTCACATCGACCCTAATTTACGACGTGAACACGATTTGGCAAAGTGAACGCAATTTGAGCGAAACTCTTAGCCGAACCCCATGTTAAGGCTATTCGACCGCGTTTTTCTATTTTCCAAAACATGCTATTAAGTCAAAATATAGTGTTGGCTTTGAAACCTGACTCTTGAAGAAAATCAAAACTATTTTTTACTAATTTTTCTGATCCGGTACATGGCCAATATAGTCACCTCAAAATAGAATCCAACTTCAATTCGCCAAGGCACACCATTCAACGTAGGGTCCGTGGTTCGAGTCCCGGTCGGGGCTTTCTGGATTGTATTAAAAACAACACCCTACGTTGAATGATGTGTCTTGGCGAATTGAAGTTTGAAATTTTTAGATGGCTATATTGGCCGTGTACCGGATCAGAAAAATTTGAAAAAAATATTTCTGATTTTCTAAAATAGCCAGTTTCAAAGCCACTAATTCTGACGTTCGAGCCTCTAACATCCGATGATGCTTACTAACAATAGGCTGACGCACATGACTAGTTCGGTGCTGATAGACCAACAGGTTTTCTCGACACAATGATGAGCACACCTGTAGAGGAAACAACCTAGGAATACACCTGTACTGTATCCCTAGTACACCTGTGCTTACCAGGACCTCCCGGTCCGGAGAGAGACGTGTGCGGAAGGGCTGCGTCAACCTTGTCCGTCCACAGGTTGGACGTCCCCTATCTAGCCTAGAGTACAGCTTAAGACTAGTGGTGGTTTTGTGACATGGCTGATGGCCTTGATTTAAAAATGGATAAGCAAACGGTAATGAAGGAAGCTGGTGCTAACATGTAGCCAAGAATGTAAGTTTTGAATTGGATTTATGCAACTGCGGCAGCAAACATGATACAAGTTAATAGTTATGCAAATTTGTTAAGAAAAGTGAAGTTAATTTGTGGGATCCCAAAATGCAAATGTGAGTTAGATTACCTTGACATTGTTACAAATACATAATGAACAGTTGATACAGAATTACTTAAATATGCTTTTAAATGTGGTTTTGAATACTCAACACTCGATCCTCATTCCTCTACTGGTTGCGTAGTTTGGTGCGTAGATTTCATGTTACGAGCGAAGCGTGGTTTCGAAGCGTAGGCTTGATGCGGGGGGGGAGGAACGTAGGCTTGATGCGGTACGACGCGGGGGCGTCCGGATTCACGGACGGCGTCGCGACGTTCTGATGGGCACCGCTTACTCACGTACCTCATGCAGTGGCTCGCATGGCTCCTGGTTCCCTGCTCCTCACGCTTGCTTCGCGCGGTACATCAGGCTGCTACCTCGTGCGCAGTCCGCGGCACGGTCTCCTATCTCCGACTAGGGCTTGTCGTAAGCGGGTGGCTAATTAGCCTTGCGGTATGTGGATGGGAAGGAAGGTATGCCTTGCCTCGTTGCCTTGGTGATTTTGTGCAACCACGTGGTTCCATTCAGGACGCTTCGACCCATGACGTGGTCTAAGGAATGTTCAAAGGAATTTAAAAATGCACAGGAAAAACGAATGAATGTGAGTGAAATATGAATCAACTTAGGTGGGAATATTGATAGGATGGTAATTACCGTTGTCTCGCGTGGTCGTCATACCGCGTGGTTGCCTCGCTAGTTTCCCATGGCGTGGCCCGGGGTAGAATTTGGCCCAGAGCATGGCTATGCTAATCGTAAAAGGCAATTCAAGAGAAAAAGTCCACCTCGCAAACATCAGCTAGGAAGAGCGCAGTATCTCACTCCCCAAAACTAGAGGCGAGCTCTGGCAATCGTCGTCGGGGACCGGCCCCCTTCCCTTGACGACCCCCCGGCGACGATGACAATGACACAACGAACGATGACAAGACGATGACGACCGCGACGTGAGAAACCCCCCTTCCTCCCCTTACCCGTGGCTGGTTCTGACCAGCATGGGCCCCTCCTCCCCCCCCCCCCTTAGGCTAGAGTGGTGCATTATGACCTAACGGTTGACGCGTCCTTAATCCAAATAAACCAAAAAAAAACATGGCGTGGGTGATGCTGCGTAGGCTAACTCGTGAAGTTATTAAAATTTGGTAATTTAAATTGGTACCTACTACGTACTTTCAAACATTTTTAAACGACCCGAACGCGCGATACAGCGAGCCATTCCGGCTATTCCCGCACTATTCCGGTAATTCGGACGATATTCACGCACAAAACTGTCCGCACTTCCACCCACTTCAATGGTTTTAGTCGCAGTGGTAGAGCTCTGCTTGCTCAAACCTTCAGGGTTATCGAAACGACGCGCTCGGCCTAGACGTGGTCAGACAGCGCCCCTGATTGGCTGCTGAGGGTGAATCTTACCCTTCTGCACCAATAGGGTGGCAATCGTCAGTCAGCCTTGTGCTGACGAGGCGCCCTGGCCATTGGTCGAAATCAAACAGCCCGCCGGAAACTATTATTATTACTATTATTATATTAACAAAATTGTTATGTTCAAATGCATTGTTGTTGTAATGCTACTATTTCAAATAATATGTACTTAAATGTAGCTTATTGCAGTTTCTGCATATTCTATATTATTAGATTTATTTAGTTGTCTAGGATAGACGTTAAATAAATAATGAAGAAATAAATAAATAAATAAATAAATAATAAATTGATTTTTATGAAATTTCAGGAACTGTTCGATGAAGCCTCCTTGCTAACTTGTCGCCGAATCTGCACCTCGCTCGACACCCGAATACACACGTTATAGCATGTATACAATACACATGTTGCCCCGGTTAGGCACCTGAGTCAGCCCTAGGCTACTCTGGTATCACTCTCACTCGGCACTTTGATCGACAAATATATTACTATTTTTAATGATCTATCACCCTGGACGAATTAATTAAATTGTAATGATATGCAAATAAATGCACAAAATTTAGATAGGGTAGGGGGCTGCATGGCAGTTCCCTCACATAACTATGTTTTGACATGGTAGCATATTTAAGAAAATAGAAAAACGCAGTCGAATAGCCAGGTAAGAAGGTCGCAAGAAATTTTTTGGAGACAATTTATTTTCTTCTTGTCAAGTGCAATATGGCATCGTTTGGTTTTGGTCTGTTTGTCATTCTTCAAATTCGAGAGTCTCTTCGTTTAACAGAATACAATAAGTGGTGTGATCTTCCTAAAAAAGGTGAAGGAGTTGTATTATTCCAAGAATATACCCCAGTGAACAATTAATGGGTAGAAAAGAAAACTGGACTTTCAAGTTCCGAATGGCGAGACGCCATACAATGACATACACATATAATGTGGCTCCAGTTCGAGTTCTCCATGGCAGAAGCATGAACGGTAACCGTTGTCGTTGTTGCGATAGCGAGATAGAAACCCTTCCTCACGTTCTTGGCTTCTGCAAACATGGAAAGTTACTTAGGAACAGTCGTCATAACCATGTCCGGTCTCTAATCGCCAATCAATTTCGGAAACTGGGCTGGGAAGGAGCTGAAGAAGTGAAACGGCTTGTCTGCACATGGAAGTATTCGGCGGATCGACATCATAGCAGTTAATTCAACTACAAGGGAAGGTTTCATACTTGACCCGACGATACGCTTTGAACGCAGTGGAGATCAAGCTGAGCAAGTCAACACTGAAAATCAGGACATTACCAACCAACAATACCATACTATGCAGACAAATACCATGCAGACCCAATACACGTCATCAGATTGTTTGTTGATGCAAGGGGGACAATTCCAAAGTTTTTTGTTGATATTTGCCATACATTTAAATTAGGCAAAACACTGATTAAAGAGGTTTCAATGGTGGCATTAAAAGGTTCCATTGTTATTCTTAGGATTCACCTTTATGGTCTAAACATGTAATTTTTTAGTTGTATTATTATTACTCATTTCTTGTTTTGTATTTAAATTTTAAACCTCTTTTTAATTGTTATTAATCAAAAAAAATTAAAATAAATAAAAATGTATTTAGAGTCTACTCACTCAGTTATAAACTATTTTCAGTGGGGGGCTATAAATCAAAGCGACCAAGCCAACCCTGCAGGCCCCGACGCAATCGACGAGTGAGCGAAAACCAACCAAAGATCGATATTTATGATTACTAATAAGTCTTTAAGGTCTTGAGACCGATTTAGCTGAAAATTTGTAAAATAGGAGAGAATGTTGTACTTATTGACCCTGCCAAATTTCATAACGATCGGAACATTTTTACTTATTTATTTATTTTTATTTATTTTTATTTTTTATAGCCAACGTTTGGATTTAGTTCAAAAACTATACAGCAACCCACATAGGTGGTATGTACATGTGTGCAAAATTTCAGGTCGATCAGAGAAACGTGTGTGACCTGTACCGAAGCAGTAACAGAAAAAAAACGGAAACAAAACAAAAAAACAGACATTCGAGCCACAAGAGTCAAGTGGAGACGCTCGCTCAATTAGTACTTTAGACAGAATTTAAAAAAGTATAATAAACATGGGTTGACGTGCAAACTAGGCTAGCTAGTCTTTCCTGAATGCTTTCCTGGCCTACGCCCACCAAGCTGTCACAGTCACAATGTCACATCGAGTTTGATGAGGTGACGATTTTCTTTTCTTAACTTCTTCTCATTCGTAATAGATCAAAAATTTACTTGGCAAGAGATTATTTCTTATTTAGGTAATAGTATTCGACATATAGTTGAGGGGGGCGCTGTTTTGCTGCAAGGCAGGCAATTCGGGCCGATGTAAACACATCGTGGCGGTGTTGATGTAAAAATTGATGGACAATAGAACAGATCTACAGTCAGCACCAGAGTCGATAAAGAAGTTTCCCCTTTGGGGAGGTCCCCTTACTCCCAAGTCAAAACGGAATCTAACGTCCTGTGCGCTGAGGCGGCTCAGAATGTGAAACTAATGAAAGGACTGCACGCTAAATAGGGTCAGTAGATTATCAATATGCAGTGACAATGGAATCAACAAAACAACAGACGAAACGTCAAACTTTATTTTTTTTCAATCATATTAGCCCAGGGCCCTAGCCTTTTAAAACGATCTACTTTTGATTTATTATTGTACTATAAAGTGTTGCGCAGGCGTCACTGACATTTTCGTGCGAAATTAATTGAGATATGGGTTGTTTAAGCCTTACGGACGTAAGTTTAGTCTAGGCCCAAGGCCACAATACAGTTTTCAGACGTAAGTACGCCCTAGGCACTCAAATCGAATTCTTGAACAATACATATTGTCGGCCTAGGTCCTAAGCTTAGGTCTACTCTATCAGAAATATCGTCATTAATAAAGAGAGTTTGCTTTATGCCAAAACATTCGCCAACATTCGATCGTATTTAATATTTTGACGTGTCCGCCATTTTTCGTCATCGACTGTTAACTACTAGTAGAAAAGTGACGTAGTTTTTTTGAAGTAGTTCCATCAATCGTCACACAGAATCGCGCAGGACGTTAGATTCCAAACGCCAAAAACCGACTTTTTATTTAACCCAGGCCGGTATAGGGAGTTGGAGGACCTCCCCAACGGGGAAACTTCTTTATCGACTCTGGTCAGCACCACTACTCATGTACAGCCGGGGTCATATATAAATCAAGAGGTCTGAAAGATACCTCTTTCACCGACATCTCGTGGTCAACTCTTGGTGCCATTATTTATATCGCTCTGTGAACTGCATTATCGATCGATGGAAGCCCCCTAGACTATTTTGATGTTATTAATAATATTTAGGAGGCTTTGAAAGACTCTTGGTCAACAAAATAGTCAATATCTAGAAGGCAGTCAGAAGTGAAATACAATTTTATCAAAACAAAAGCATAAAACAAACTTTGGTGGTTTGCAAATAAGACTTGACAGACAAGATAGAATTATTCGAAATTAATTAGAAACTAAGGCAAATATAAGTACTAAGGCATAGTCTTAATGCTATGCCTAGGCTAAGGTATCGATATATAATGCTCTCTTTACGTTCCATATCATATTTCTTCTAGGCTTGATAGTTTCTCTGGTGAATAGAGAATTTTCCTTTGACATTATCAGCCAGGTTTCTTATTTACGTCGATAATGCAGTTCACAGGGCGATATAAATAATGGCACAAAGAGTTGACCACGAGATGTCGGTGAAAGAGGTATCTTTCAGACCTCTTGATTATGACCCTGACTGCTACATCGCTATTTATATTATGGTGTGTTAAAAAAGATAGAAGATTTAAGAAGGCTGTAGTCTGTTAGCTATATGCTGCTTGACGAGTCCTCCGGCAACTAAATATTTTCAAGCTTTTCTCTTTATCCGCTAGATGGCATTGTGTTCCTTTGTGTCGCGGATGTTGCAGTTTAGTTTTTTTCATCTACGACAGAGTGTTCAAACATTGTAATAGACATTGTGTGTTTATGTATGCATTTATAAATGTGTGTAGTTCTTGTGTGCGACGGTGTGATTCAATTGACTGATTGCTGCGACCGAAAGTATTACATTACAACGCGACGCGGGAATCGGTTATCTGTATTGAAGCCACAACACAGACACTCATTCAAGGTCAATGCAAGTGAGTGTATTGAGTTCGACTCCCTCTACCGAAAACCATTACTCCGAGATTGTATATTACATTCAGACATTAGTTGAATAATTAGAATGAGAATGTCAATATCCTCATTCACCTTCCGTCAAAAAGTTAATATAGTTTGTGAGCTAGCTTGAGGTAGAAAGGAAAACTGAACATTACACACTTCGAATCTACATCGAAATTTTTGTAAGAGAGGGTTTTTCATGTATGCATGTATTGGGTTTCTTCGGGCTTATAACAGTACTAGGAATATTTTAATAATCAATGAATAATACGCACTATAGACATGAACGATTACAAGATGCCATATTAATGTTAATAAAAAATTACTTCGAATTTCGTTTTCACAATACCACACTCCCATCTAACCGAAATAATTACTTTGCATCGAACCCGCGTCCCTTTGGTTCCATAATATGCTTATCATACCTGCGCACTATGTGTGAACCACCATGAATGGCAGGCATCTTATATTTTAGATGAAATAAAATGCATGCTGGATACATAAAATTACTATACTTCCTAAATAATCAAAGCTGTCCGCGGCTGCTCACACTCACACAATTGCGACACATATGTCCAAAGCGCACGACTCCTATAAATAAATACCGTTAATAAGATCGAATCCTCGGTCGGAGACAGACTTAAAGGTGGGCTGTCACGGTTGAAGATGATTTTCGACCATGCTCATATTATTTAATTAACTTTGAGTTGTCGTAAGAATGAAGCGAGCGTCGAAAACTAGAATTCAATCGGAGTTTCGGTTCGGAAGTTGGCGGGAGTGTTCTTTTAGAAGTGGTGGGGGTGAAACGTCACCGCTACGAGTCGACTCTTGGATGCGCGCGCAGATCCCTTGCCGGGCAGGTATAAGCGCGTATAACTAGCCGCTGTCGAGTAGAGTAGAGTAGAGTAGAGTAGAGTAATTTATTCGCTTGACCAATACATAGTATAAGTATACACACATTATCCTCGCGAACATTGTCACAAGACACTGCTTGGGATTTCATGATCTATTGTAACTTGCATTGATCAATCCTGTGGCATAATGTTGCAATTATCATTGATTTAAAAATGAAATTACCACCTAGATTTAAAAATTCTTGAGGTGTCCAACAAACAACAAAATTTGGGAAAGTAAAAATGTCGCTCACCTCAGTTCCTCACTGTTCAAAGGACACCGCGCAATCCAACAATATAATTGTTATATTATACAAAGATGTCATGCACTGTTCAAAGGACACCGCGCAGTCAAAAACAATATTATATGCAATGATGTATTGTACTGTTCAAAGAACACCGCGCAATCCAACAATATAATTGTTATATTATACAAAGATGTCATGCACTGTTCAAAGGACACCGCGCAATCAAAAACAATATTATATGCAATGATGTATTGTACTGTTCAAAGAACACCGCGCAATCCAACAATATTATTATTATATACATAATATCATGTTCAAAGAACACCGCGCACGATGCTATCTTTAGTACTCTTGGAATCTTGAGAATCGGGACAGTTGCATTTCTTCCAATGATGGCCGGGGAATTGGAGAGATGTTCTGAGACACATCCACAAGATAAGGAAGGTCATCAATGGACACATCTATGTCACCTCTGACGAACGCCAATAACACTTGTCCTCACGTATTACACGTTCTACATACTTCTTTGCCAACTTGGACTATAGCGTTTCAGTGCGATGGACATCCCGCCCAACGTTTTTATAATGATTGATGATCGCCAACATGCCGCGGAGTACCATACCATCGTAGAATAAGGCTGATTTCTTTGGCAAGTATTTTAGCCGCTCATTATGAAACAATTTTAGGTTGCTCGTGTGACAATAGTGCTTTGTATGCCTCAAGTCTTGAAGTATTGTCCAGTATGATGTTCGACAAAACTCTAAAATCATGAGAGTTCTCATCTATCCAGTCGACGTCTCTCTCCCTATCCTCGTCGAAATCGTCATGGGCACACAGTGGAAGTGAGCATTGCCTTCCCATGTATCGTGTGAGAGAACAGATTTGAACTTTTAGACCAAAACAACGTCGTCGCCATTGCAGGTCATCAATGACCACCACAAATGGTTGAAAAATTATTTGGTTTCCAGTCTTCCAAACCAGTTGCTTTCTTCTCGACAGCTTTAATAGCTTTGGCCATGCTCTTACTCTTCATGTTATACATCAAATTGGCAGGAGAAAAGTGATTGGAACATACCACCGAAGTCACACTTGGCGCAAAACCAAACCAACTGATTTTTTCACCCACGCTTTGTGATGGACTGGAGATCGAACCCTGCTCGGAAACTTGTGAAAACTGATTCGTCTTCCGCCAGTTACTTGTCCAGGACTATTTTAACACTTGAAGACTGAACAGCACGGCATGATAAAATTCAAATAATAACAATTTTAACCAAGGAATACTCACTACAAAGACAATAACACGATTAAATACCCTCCTAGATACATTCACAGCCATAATATTGTGTATTTGTGTTTGTGTTTAATTTATTGTGTGTAATATTGTATGCACAATATTGATGTGTATGTTGTCATAATAACACGAGAAGAACATCTTATGGAGGGTGGACATATTGGATGAGCGAAGCGAAGATTCCATTTCACTACACTGGAGAAAAAAATCCGGAATGTTTTTTTTTTTTTTTTTTTTCTTTCTGTATTTTTGTCTGTCTGTTAACACGATTCCGGCTAAACCGATACTCCGATTGCGATGAAATTTTATGGAGGCCTTCGAAATCTCTGAACTAAGAACTGCCACGTTTTTGAGCGCAATCGAAAAATTATTTCTCATGAAAATCGCAATTTTACGATTTTTTCGATTTTTAAAAAATTTCTTCGACTTATAACACCTACATGCTTTATCCGATTATAATGATTTTTTCACAGAACCTTAATTTTAAGAATTAATATATTCGTGTAAAATTTGTGCGTAATCGAATAATTATTTCTTATGAAAATTTCAATATTACGATTTTTTCCTTTTTTAAAATTACGATTAATTTAAAAAAAAGTTAATTATTTATTTAATTTGATTTAATTTAAAAAAAAATTTCAACAAAGTTCTGATTTTTTCACAGAACAACAGAAAATCCGCAAAACACATGGCAGCTCAATTCACCAATTACGCTCATCCAACAACGCGGCGGGACTTAAGCGTTTTCCTAGTTAATGACAATGAAGGTAAGCGACAAGCCCGCGGAGCGAGACAAGCGTGTAACAGCTCACACTGCACGGGTGGAAGTATGCAAGCCTGGCGCTGGCACACGAGTAGTAGCGGTGACGTCACGAAATCGGCTGCCGAGAGCTAAATCGTCCTAGCTCACTGATGTGAAATCGTAGAGACTTCGCGTTTGCGGCGTTCGACTTTTTGCGTGTATGAGCACATTTCATATTCGTGACAGCCCACCTGCTGGGACTAAACATCACTGCTGATCTCAAATGGAACTTCCATGTGCAAACTATAAGATCAAAAACGTCTAAATTACTAGGTTTTCTGTACAGTAACCTTAAAGAATGCAAGCCAAAAGTTCTAAGGACATTATACCTGACTGTAGTTCGTCCTACACTACTATATGCAATTCCAGCATGGCATCCGTCGACGGAAATAAATATGTGCACTCTGGAACGTATTAAAAACCGGGCTACAAAATTGATACTGGTTTTTGATTAGTCTCTCAATGCTGAAGAACGTCGCGGAAAATGTGATTTTCCTCTTATCAGTAATGTTATTGGATGAGCGTAGCGAGCGAAGCGAAGATTCCATTTCACTACACTGGAGAAAAAAATCCGGAATGTTTTTTTTTTTTTCTTTCTGTATTTTTGTCTGTCTGTTAACACGATTCCGGCTAAACCGATACTCCGATTGCGATGAAATTTTATGGAGGCCTTCGAAATCTCTGAACTAAGAACTGCCACGTTTTTGAGCGCAATCAAAAAATTATTTCTCATGAAAATCGCAATTTTACGATTTTTTTTCGATTTTTAAAAATTTCTTCGACTTATAACACCTACATGCTTTATCCGACTATAATGATTTTTTCACAGAACCTTAATTTTAAGAATTAATATATTCGTGTAAAATTTGTGCGTAATCGAATGATTATTTCTTATGAAAATTTCAATATTACGATTTTTTTTCCTTTTTTAAAATTACGATTAATTAAAAAAATAAGTTAATTTTTTATTTAATTTGATTTAATTTTAAAAAATTTCAACAAAGTTCTGATTTTTTCACAGAACAACAGAAAATCCGAAAACACATGACAGCTCAATTCACCAATTACGTTCATCCAACACGCGGCGGGACTTAAGCGTTTTCCTAGTTTAACAGATGGATATTCTACTACTCCTTGCAATGGGATTATGCAAACAAGCTGATGTTGGCCCTTTGAAGCGCCTTCAGCTGGACAATCGGTATGTTTTCTTGGGTAGGGGTGCCAAGAGTGGAGTGCTTCTGCGCCCTCCTTTTGCGCGAACACTGGCTTATCAAAGGTCATTCTACCAGAGAGCTGCCAGTGTTTGGAACACCCTGCCTTTGGACATTCGTGAGTCACGGATCTCTGATAAGGCGTTTAAAAGGGCCATTCAAGATCATTTCAGATGACAAATGGTTGCCTGATTGACCTAGGGCTATAGTTGACGACCACCGCTTAGAAAAATGTATCTTTGATACCGGCTATAAACATTAGTTCATATCATTTTTAACCATTATACTAATAAACTGTATCATCTATTTCACCATTTTCATTACCGTCCTTTTATAAGAGAATTTATGTTATTTTATTATTTTATTAATGTTAAGAATGGAACAGGATCACTGCGGTGAATGGGCCACGATAGGCCTGCTTTCCTGTTTCATTCTGTAATTTTTGTATAATGTGTACAAATTACCGAGACAAATAATAATAGTAAAAAAAAAATGGAAATTTTGAATTGTTAGATCTTGATAATTAGGAAGCTTCGCAAACGCTTTTTCAGGCGCGTTGTTGGATGAGCGTATGTTTTTTTTAAACGTAAAAAGTGTAAAATATTGAGCCGCTTTTTGCCAATATCCGACGGTAGTCGCATTTCCCGTCAAAGTTACTAAAATAAGTAACAAAACATTTGTTTTAAATTCACAATAAAGATTTTGCCATTTGCTACAAAATACTGAAATACCCCTATTAGTATCTAGAACGCTTTGGTCTCAAGGGCCATCAAGTGTTGCTTGGCCGCGTGCACTTACCGGCGGCTGCAGAGCAGCTCAGGCTTGAGGCTGTACTTCCTTACTAAATTGTCTGTGAGTTAGTTTATTTTATATGGTCTTCACACGTTAATAGATGGGGGAACATCAATCCCCTGTATAATAAACCCACCCCCTAAAATGCCCACCCCCACGTAATTTTGCAATTGTGTTTTTACTTGGTGTTTCCTAGTGACCTGGTAGTAATCAAGGCCACTTGTTTTCGTTTATTAAAGAGAGAAATCGCCAGTAGCCATATAAACTCTCTTTGTAACCGTTTTTCAAAATGTCCTGGACAAGGTTATGCAAATATGAAAGTTTTTTGCTAAATTCCTTAATGCCAAAATGATGAGTCTTTCTTTTAATCGGGGTCGTCAGGATCAGATTCTTGAGAGTTGCATGTTCCATTACACAAGCATATACCGCAGCAATCCATGTTTTGGTCAGTGTAGGGACATTTTCGGCTGCATTTGGCGATACCACCACAAGAACAGAAGTATTCCTTTAATGTTTCCATTCTTGTAGGGACCTCAAAATGAAAGATCATTCGAGTGTCTGCCTCGGAATGATTGTAGGAATAACGCAAGTCCTCACGTATCCCACTGGATTTTACGACTTTTGTTTGCTGACGATCATTATGGCCACCAGTACACCTTTGTGCATGGCTCAATCATTAAAACGGCATGCTCCTCCACATAATGACAGATAAATGAAGTGAGACCTGCCTTATTTTTATTACTTGCCAGAAGTTTTTTGGAATCTGGCAAAGTGTGACTGCCCATGATTTCGTACCTAGGGCCACCAGACCTGTACTGTACCTTAAATTTCTCTCCTAATACTTTGGAAGAAGTGCGTCCTCGTAACGAATGATCTTCAAGCCTTTACCAACAGTCATTGGGAAGATTCTGACCATGTTCAAAATTTATTGTTGAATCCCTGACGGTCATGTTTTCGGGTTCCTGATTTCTCATTGTTCCCAAATGAGATACAGTCGTGTGTGGTTTATGACTGGAAAGGTAATGCCTATTCAAGATCTGCGCCGCTTATTCCAATACATGACCTTTGTTCTAAACTTGGCCCCTCTATATCCTCTGCTTTGCAAGCGGTGCACCGTTGCACGCGCTAACGGAAACTGACACAGGATCGTCACTGTTTGGAATATGCACGGCAAAGGCAGTTGAAGCAATCCTAAAACTCGGAGAAGATCATCTTAAGGCACTACATCGCCTTCCTAAAGCTCCTACTGTTAATGAAACTCTTGATGCAGTGAGCATTTTTATAGCTATGTTTTACGATCCCGCTGGAAAATCCCAGAACTTTTACACATCTCTTAAAATGTTACGAGAAAATATTGCACAGGACATGAAACGTTAGTCAAGCATATCTAAGATGAACCCTTCTGTGCCAGCTAACATGCTGCACGGCAATGCAATGAAAGGATAAATGCAACACAAGCTCTCATTCCACCATTCAATCCACTAGAGTATGGATGGGAAGAGCAAGGAGGCCATTCAAGTGCAGAGAATTTTGAGGGTCTTCTAAGCATGGAAATATTGGAGGAATACTTCTGCTTTTGTGGTGGTATCGCCAAATGCAGCCGAAAATGTCTCTGCACTATTGTTACTATTGTTATACTATTGCTGCGATATATGCTCGTGTAATGGAACATGTAACTCTCAAGAATCTGATCCTGATGATCCCGATTAAAGGAAAGACTCATCATTTTGGCATTAAGGAATTAGCTAAATACTTTCGTATTTGCATAACCTCATCCAGGACATTTTTATGTATACGGTTACAAAGAAAGTTTATATGTCTACTGGCGATTTCTCTCTTTAATAAACGAAAACAAGTGGACTTGGTTACCACTTGGTCACTAGGAAACACCAAGAAAAAGACATTGCAAAACTACTTATGAATGGGGGCATTTTAGGGGGTGTGTTTATTATACAGGGGAACGTGTGAAGACTAAATAAAATTAACTGACACACAGACAATTTAGTGAGGAGAACAACCCAATGATATTTAATATCTTTTGTAGGCTAGATTCCCAGTCTCCAATACGTCCGCACAGACGCGAACGTACCCAAATTGAAGCGTCAATCTGACCTTTTCAAAATGGCGATTTGGCATTTCAATTTATTCTTTTCATTATGTTTTAAATGGGATTAAGTATTTTTCTGGGTTGTTTGATATGAGTTAAGCTTGTGTAGCATGGGAATGCACAAACAGAAACAATAAGAAGTTATTGCATAAGAGAATTTAGTAATCATTTGGTGTTAATGGCTAATATGCTCACCTGTCAACCTGACAGCCATCTTGAATAATATTCGGTCTATAAATTGCTTTAATCATCTACTTTTTTAACATGCAAACTGACCTTTTCAAGATTGCTTCAAATTGTCACGGAAGTGGACCAAGACTGTGGATCGAGCCTATTTTTGATGTTAAATATCATTGGTACAACCTCAACGCCTGAGCTGCTGGTCTGCTGCCGCCGACAAGTGAATGCGGAAAGCGTTCTAGATACTAATTGGGTTATTTCAGTATTTTGTAGCAAAAGGCAAAATCTTTATCTTGAATTTAAAAAGAAATATTTTGTCATTTATTTTAGTGACTTTGGCAGGAAATACGACTACCGTCGGATTATGGCTTACTAAATTTGAATTTGGCGCTATCTGGGGGTAACCGGAAATACATAAATGAGATGAAAATTGTACAAATTGCTTACACGAACTGTTTTGATAAGATTGTAATGATGATATACCACCTCGAGTACTTTTTGTTCTCACCAATGATAGATCAATGACGAACGGTCAAATGTCGGCCGCCGCCATCTTGATGACGTCATCTGGGGGGGTTGCCATGGGTCGATTTTGGTTATACTTTCTGTTGGGCCATCTATAGTACCCATACTTCAAATTAAAAGTCATTCCAGCTTGTCGTACGCATCTTGCCAGTTCCCACAATCCCAACCCTCTAATTTCCTCTCCTACAAGCAAAACTAGCTTCGAGAGGCTTCCAATAGTCAGGCGGCATACCTGGAGATATTCACCGGAATACTTCAATTTTAGTATAAAAGCATGAAATTTGGCATGATGATCGGATATACCCTACTGATGATTTAAGGAATTGGAGCCAATCGAAAATTTACCCAGGAACCCCTAAAATCAAAGATGGCGTCCAAACACGGCCTAATTTTTTAAAATGGTCCTATGTTATTCATTTCCACTTCTCGCACGTACTTTTAAGTACTGAATATAAATTTGAGGTTCGAATTAACTTTTTCTAATCATTAACCTCTCAATAATAAAGATAGTGGCAAAAAAATCAGTTTGTCATTTATAACGGATTTGATGGAATTTCGGTTTATACACGTATATTGAGCTTGCTGATTTTTATTTTGAGGTAAAACAATTTTTTTTGTGAGCTTTATTTATCACATAACTTAAAAAAAGTTTGAAAAAGAAAGAAACAACATTTTGTAATGTGATTATTTACTTATCAGTGCGGTAGCCAAACCTGATAAAAACACACTTGTTCGTATTTAACAAACACTATTTTATTCCCCTTTTTTTTATTAAATTAGTGTTTGTTAAATACGTACTCCTGTGTTTTTTTATCATGTTTGGCTACCAGTGATAAGTTAATAATCACATTACAAAATGTTGATTCTTCCATTTTCGAACTTTTTCTAGGTTATGTGACCAATAAATCACACAAAAATATTTTTAAGTCAAAATTAAACTCAGCAGCTCAATATACGTGTAGAAACCGAAATTCAATCCAATCCGTTAATAAAATGACAAACTTTGATTTTTTGGCCGCCATCTTTAATTTTGAGAGGTTTCTGATCAAAAAAAGTTAATTTGAACTTCAAATTAATATTCAGTACTTGTAAGTAAGTGCGCAAAGTGAAAATGAATAACATAGTACCATAATTTTTTTTAAATTAGTCCATGTTTTGACGCCATCTTTGATTTTAGGGGTTCGTGGGTAAATTTTCGATTGGCTCCATTTCCTTGAATCATCAGTAGGGTATGTCCGATCATCACTCCAAATTTCATACTTTTATACTAAAATTGAAGTATTCTCCAGGTATGCCGCCTGACTACAAGGCCTTGAACCTAGCTCTCAACACTTCTAGATGTTTCTCTAGCCTTGAATTTATTCTCCACTAAATCAATATTAATCAGAATTAATATTAATATTAATAATATTGAAGCACAGGAGTAAGAAAGCCACAGCCATTGTTATAAATAAAAAAAAAGAATTATGAATGTCGGCGACAGATAAAATATCTACAAGTCGATGGTTGACGTGTTTTGTTTTTATTTTCTTATTGTCTTCTATGAGATTGCCACGCAAGGCTTATTATTTATGTATTGATTTCAACCCCCGTTTTGGCCCATAGGGTAGAATTCGGCCCAAAGTAAGACTCGACTAATGGTAAAAGGCGTGGAAAGAGACCAACTCTATCTCTCAAACAGCAGTTGGTAAGTAGAAGAGTATATTACTCCCCGAAATTAGAGACGAGCTATGGTAGTCGTCGTCGGGGGCCTCTCCTCCTTCCCTGACGACCTCCCCGACGACAACTACGACGACTACGACGACGACGATGACGACGACGACGACGACGTGAGAACCCTCCTGTTCCTTTCACCTACCAGTAGATATGGTTCTGACCAGCATGGGATTTTCCTCCCTATATCCCCTAGGCTAGAGTGACGAATTATGACCTAGCGGTTGACGCGCCCTTCAATCCAAATAAACTAAATCTCAACTAGGCCGTAGCCTATTTTCGTTACGAAGACGGCGACTGACAACACGAACGGTTGACGCTCTCTAAAACCATAGCTTATAAAATATTACAAACCATTTCCTCTGTTCGCCTAAGATTAAATCGTCTTCAATTTTTCATACGTTTACGCTGAAGGCAGTATCTTTTGTAGGCCTACAATGGCCGTTTAATTTAGCCTGGTGTACAGGGTCGGACTGGCCGTCCAAAGGTCTACCGGGAGAATTGATGTAATGGGGCCCCTTACTCGCAGGGTCCAGGGGCAGAGCTCCTGGTGGGGATCCGAAAGCTCAGCGAAATTAGCATTTTCAACACCCTTTAGAAGCGTTTTCCTGATATTTTGACAAGCATTCAAGGTAGGATGAGCTGAGGAGGAAAGGATTAGAAATTTTATATAATTTAACAGAATTGCATTGATAATAAGGAAAACTTCTATTATTGTAATGACTCAACTGAAAATTTTTATTTAAAACTCAAAGAGTACATATAACACACTTATTAAATGTAGAATTTATTCTAAACTGACTATGTTTGCCTGCGGTAAGTTGCACTGGTGGTGCAAAGGGGAGTAAAATACGCGGAAATTCCAACAAATATCACTTCAGACTTACGGGGCCCTACGCTGGGGCCTACCGGGGTATTTCCTGGTTCTTCGGAAGGCCAGTCCGACCCTGCTGGGGTGAATGTGTTCAACAAGGGTCAGTGACCACAAATGTTTGTGCAATGATTATACTAGGAAAACGCCAAATTTGTTGATAGACGAGTGAGAAAGCCATGTGTTGAGTACCCGGGAACATCATCTTTCCTCCCCTATATTGAAGGCTGGATCAAGCCAGCACGGGTCTTTCCTCCCTATAGTCTATTAGGCTAGAGTGGCGCATTAGGCCTTATAGTTGACGCGCCACCGTAACTCAAACCCCTATTATTTATACTTATATAAGAATGAAACCGGGTACTTCTAGTCTCACTCGTCTTAACAACGATTTTGGTGTTTTCCTAGTATCTAGATTATTGGATGAGCGTAGCAAACGTAGCGAGCGAAACGAAGATTCCATTTCACAACACTGGAGAAAATATCCGGAATGGTTTTCTTTTTCTTTTCTTTTATTCTTCCTGTTTGTATTTTTGTGTGTCTGTTAACACGATTCCGACTAAGCCGATACTCCAATTGCAATGAAATTTTCTGGAGGCCTTCGAAATCTCTGAACTTAGAACTGCCACGTTTTTGAGCTCAATCAAAAAATTATTTCTCATAAAAATCGTAATTTTAAGTTTTTTTTTCGTTTAAAAAAAAATTCTTCGACTTATAAACACCTACATGCTTCATCCGGTTGTAATGATTTTTGCACAGAACTTTAATTTTATGAATAAATATATCCGTGTGAAATTTGAGCTCAATCAAAAAATCATTTCTTACGAAAATCACAGTTATACGATTTGTTTCAACTTTTAAAAACATTCTTCGATTTATAACACCTATGTGCTTTATCCGATTGAAATGATTTTCTCATGGAACACACTCTCTATCAATTTTAAATTAGATGATTGCAGAAAAAAGTTTCTCACCTTAAAAAATTTCAACAGGAAAGATTGCATTTGAATAATAAGCAATAATAGTAGCCTAGGTACTCGAAATCTAGAAAATATCTAAGGCGACGAAAAAAGTTTTTCCTTGTTGTTGTTCATTTGGCCACGGAGTTCTATATGGCGTCTATAGCACCACGGGTGACTGACTGACCTTCTTCTACTTGTAGTGTACTTGCAATAAGAAATAATGTTTCTAGAGTTGAGTAAAAAATAAAATAGTGATGATGGATTCCGAGGTCAACAACCCATCACATGTCAAAGAAATTGTTTTTTTTCGGAATGGTCAGAGATGTTTAGTCTTGATCTGTCGTTTTGACAATCGAACTTTCGACCCATAACCGATTTTTGACAAATTTGAAATTTTAGGATCGATAGGTCGATGTACAGCAAGTATATAAGCAGACCTGGGTAAGTTCCTTTTAAAAAGTAATAATATTTCAATACTCAGTACTTCAGCCAAAATGAAACTAAATTACTATTAATAGTTATTTTTCCAAAAAAGTAGTGAAATTACGTCACTTTTCATGAAAAAAGTAGTGAATATACTTTCAAAAATTACTTTTTAATTTAAATTGTATCTGCCGGGCGCGACGAGTCTGACTCAATTGCTTTGTCTGTCGATAGCGGGTCTCAGACAGGGTGTTATCGACGCCCACACTTTAAAACCAGCGGAGGCCTATCACAGAGTGTAGATATCGACGTATAGATGTATAGTAAATCCAACCAAATACAAAAATTTGTAAGAAAAAAAAAGGGCAGCCAAGCTTTCCTTCAAAAGTCTTCGGCTGTGAATGCTGTGCGCTCTCGAAGTTGAGCCCAGCTTTTTATTCTTTCTCCCTAGTTTCGCTTTGAAAATAAGTAAGATCATTTCGCCTGTTGACGAGCGCCAAGCCAACGATTGTTGTGGTAAAAAAGTACAATTTTTAAACTCGAAATCATAAAAAAAAATCTTGGCCATGAACCAAATTCAATGGCCAAGCCATTTTTTTATGATTTCGAGTTTTAAAATTTTACTTTTATACCACAAAAGCGCTGGCTTGGCGCTCGTCCACAGGCGAAATGATCTTACTTATTTTCAAAGCGAAACTAGTAATCCTGTCAAATAAGATCTTATATTGACGTTTGGAGGAAAAAATTGCGATGTCGCTGAATTTTTGCAGAGACCTTCCTTATATAATACTAATCAACATATTAAAACTCCCCTACAATCGGACTGGAGCTTCGGCCGCCATATTGGAAAATGGCGGCCAAAAAGTGTTGGTTAACGAATATCTCCAAATTGGTTGGAGATAGACAAAATGTTGAAATGGTAAAAATATTCCTCATTCAATTCCCTACAAAAAAGGTGTCTCTCATAGTTTTGGTAAGGGCAAAGGTTACGTCACAAAATCGTGGTTTATGTGTTGCTTATTGGAGTACCAGCTAATTTTCTAATTTTCACGACCAGCATCAAACAATGCCCGGTAAATCCGTAAGAAATCGATTTAAATACAAAAGGACTTTTGTACGGGGTTCATGAAAGCTTCCATTACTATTTTTAAAAATCAGGTCTGCAAAATCGGATTTTGCATTTACCCGGAATTTGGGTTTTTCCATTGTTGGCATTTCCTCAAAAATGCCATATTTGACTGTCCATTATTAAGCACTAAATTGCATTAGAGGAAAAAATCTTTCTATGCACATTGAAATGACTTAAATAATAATCCGATTACAATCAAAGTTTTAACCCAATATGGCTTTTTATTCCTAATATCCACAACATCAAAGTGAATAATGTAACAAAAAAGTGTAAAAACAGAACGAAATCAGTATTCATATTGTGAATATTAGGAATTAGCAGCCATTTTCGATTTCAACTTTGTCTGTATTCGGATGAATTTAAGTCATTTCAATGTGCATAGAAAGAATTTTTCCTCTAATGCTATTTAGTGTAATGGACAGTCAAATATAGCATTTTTGAGGAAATGCCAACAATGGAAAAACCCAAATTCCGGGTAAATGCAAAATCCGATATTGCAGACCTGATTTTTTAAAATACTAATGGAAGCTTTCATGAACCCCGTACAAAAGTCATTTTGTATTTAAATCGATTTCTTACGGATTTACCGGGCATTGTTTGATGCTGGTCGTGAAAATTAGGAAATTAGCTGGTATTCCAATAAGCAACACATAAACCACGATTTTGTGACGTAACCTTTGCCCTTACCAAAACTATAGAACTCACCTTTTTTGTAGGGAATTGAATGGGGAATATTTTTGCCATTTCAACATTTTGTCTATCTCAAACCAATTTGGAGATATTTGATAACCAACACTTTTTGGCCGCCATTTTCCAATATGGCGGCCAAAGCTCTAGTCCGATTGTAGGGGAGTTTTAGTATGTTAATTAGTATCATATAAAGGAGGTCTCTGCAAAAATTCAGCGACATCGCAATTTTTTCCTCCAAAAATTCTTATTTGACAGGATTATAGGGAGAAAGAATAAAAAGCTTGGCTTCAACTTCTATATCTCACAGCATTCACAGCCGAAGACTTTTGAAGTAAAGCTTGGCTGCCGTTTTTTTTTTTTTTTTTTTACAAATTTTTGTTTTTGGTTGGATATTACATCTTTTTGTTGTTTGTTTGCTATTATGGTGTGAATGATGGACTTTGAATGATTAAATTTGTTTAGTTCAAAGTTGTGTTTTTTGACATTTTTTGGGCCCACGGCCCCCACAAAGATACCCCTTGTGTTTTAAGCACTAGATATTTATAATGGTTAAGAGCATGTTATATTTCAAGCTTGTACAAATTACTACACCTGAGTAATTACGCGTTTTGATTTTGATTTTGATTTTCCCCGGTCCCAATTGCCCGGTTTTGGTTATATGAGGTACATCTGAGTGTGGCCCAAGTTTCAAAGTTCTAAGATGAACCGTTTTCTCAGTATAGCGTATTATACATAAGAGTACGGAATTACCTACTTTTGATAATTTTGATTTTCTCCGGTACCCGTTACCCAATTTTGCTTTCCATATTCAAAAGTGATAAAGAATGAGAGATATCAAAATGTATTCCACGTTTGAAACATCTCAGTTGTAGCGTTTTCTTTGAATGATTTATTTCTAAAAGTTCAGATATGTTTTTTTGTCATTTTTGGTCCCATGGTCATCCCCAAATTTAGCCCCTTTGTGTTTTGGTCGCAAGATATTTATAATGGTTAATAGCATGTTTTATTTCAAGTTTGTACAAATAACCACGCCTTGGTAATTACGCGTTTTGATTATCATCCAAATTTCGATTTTCTCCGGTCCCTGTTACCCGATTTTGGTTTTGAAAGCAAAAGTCACTGCGTCTGAAGTACATCTAAGTGTGGGTCCAAGTTTCATAGTTCTAAGATTTACCGTTTTCTCTGTAGGCTAAATTAATCTCCGCGGAGAACTCCTAGCCAGCCAGCCAGCCACCCACCCACCCAGCCACCAGCCAGCCGAAAGGAATTTGACGATGTTGAGAGCCTTTTTTTAACACAGAGCGAGTTGTCGGATCGGGTTGATTTATTTTTGGTATGTCATGGACCACATACCAGGTCATATACCGAGTTTCAAGATTGTTACTCTTTCGGGGCGGTGTGTGCAGATAGCTGAAAACCCCCAACTCTGGTAGGTGTATATAGGGCTGGAGTTCGTGTAAAATAAAAATAAATAAATAAAAATAAATTGTATTTAGAGTCTACCCACTCAGTTATATAACTGATTTTCAGTGGGGGACTTTAAATCAAAGCACCAAGCCAACCCTGTAGGCCCCGACGCAATCGACAAGTGAGCGATAACCAACCAAAGATCGATATTTTTAATAGGAAATATAGCAATCAGTGGTATGGACAGTGCGAACACCCGCGGATCAACGCCAGAATCAACAAGGCCGATTCAGAACAACTCTGAATTTATTATGTGCTTCGTTGCTAGGACGGCTCCAAAGTCACCGTTTACAAACTCCTAAGACACGAACTGATGGACTTAAGTCCAAATCAGAAGTTAAAAAACTTCTGACTTCGAGCGGGAATCGAACCCTGGACCTTCTGCATTGGAAGCAGATACGCTAACAACAAGACCAACGAGCCTAAGCAGTCGCATGCGCTTGTCTGCCGGGCGACGACCGTCGCCCTAGATTATTGATTACGCGAGTGACATCTATCGGCGAAATGTTGTAACTACACTACATGTAACAATTCGACAATCGATTTATTTGACACAGACTTAAATGTTTGATGTCAATTAGATAATAATTACGTCGTATACAGCGCTCGTCATAAACAATTCAACACTATAATTGGATGAGCGTAGCGAGCGTAGCGAGCGAAGCGAAGATTCCATTTCACTACACTGGAGAAAAAAATCCGGAATGTTTTTTTTTTTTTTTTTTTTTCGTATTTTGGCTGTTTGTTAACACGATTCCGGCTAAACCGATACTCCGATTGCGATGAAATTTTGTGGAGGCCTTCGAAATCTCTGAACTTAGAGCTGCCACGTTTTTGAGCGCAATCGAAACATTATTTCTCATTAAAATTGCAATTTTACGAATTCTTTCGATTAAAAAAAATTCTTCGACTTATAACACCTACATGCTTTATTCTATTGTAATGATTTTTTTACAGAACCTTAATTTTATGAATTAATGTATTCGTTTAAAATTTGAGCGCAATCGAATAATTATTTCATATGAAAATCGCAATTTAACGATTTTTTTCTTTTTTAAAAATTACAATTAATAAAAAAAATAAAAAATAAAGTATTTATTTTATTCAATTTAGTTTAATTTTAAAAAATCTTCGACTATGTAATAATTTTTTTACAGAACAACAGAAAAACCGTATAACACATGGCAGCTCAACGCACCAACAATCGCTCATCCAACAACGCGGCGGGACTTAAGCGTTTTCCTAGTAACTGTAATTTTTATGTTCAACCTATACGCACTGCTACCGACCTTCCCGCGCGCCAGAAATTTTGTCATCCTACATGCTCGCCTGTATGTATATTGCGCAACACATAGTGAAAAATCATATATTTCTTATATTCCGTATTATTGTAACAAACAGTAATAATATAACAAACGTACTGATGAATATAACAAATCTATGGTCATTTAGATTTTTTGTAGATTTGAACCCATCGTGAAATATCATGAATATATGATATTAAAAAAAATAATAAGTATTATATCAATCTATATATATTCCAGGAGAAAAAAAAAACTCATCCACTTGTGAAACTTCTTGCGAGGTTGTTCTAGTACGTCAATGCACGGCTGACGGGTATAATGCCAGAGCGTTGATTCCATGTAGTATTAGTAACATTGAATTTCTATACTCAATGGTAGTACAAATCCCCCCCAAATACAAAAATTTGTAAAAAAAAAAAAAAAAAAAACGGCAGCCAAGCTCTCCTTCAAAAGTCTTTGGCTGTGAATGTTGTGAGATATAGAATTTGAGCCAATCTTTTCATTCTTCCTCTCTAGTTTCGCATTGAAAAGAAGTAAGATCATTTCGCCTGTTGACGAGCGCCAAGCCAACCATTTTCGTGGTAAAAAAAGTAAAATTTTAAACTAAAATCATAAAAAAATTACTTGGCCATTGAATTTGGTTCATTATGAGAACTTTAAAAAGTCAATGGCCAAGTCATTTTTTTATGATTTTGAGTTTAACATTTTTACTTTTTTTAACCACGAAAATGGTTGGCTTGGCGCTCGTCAACAGGCGAAATGATCTTACTTCTTTTCAATGCGAAACTAGGGAGGAAGAATGAAAAGATTGGCTCAAATTCTACATCTCACAACATTCACAGCCAAAGACTTTTGAAGGAGAGCTTGGCTGCCGTTTTTTTTTTTTTTTTTTTTACAAATTTTTGTATGTGGGGGGGGGGGGGCAGGCATATCACATCTTTTTGCTGTTTGTTTCATATCAATGCTTGAAATACTTGTAAACGAAATTTCAAAGAAAGAGGGAAATTTCAAATGTAATTTTCCATCTATTGCTCAGATGTACGGCTAAGACGGTGTTTGACTAACTTTTTAAATTTTGTAAGAATTAAATTGGTGGCTGCATAGCTCAGTTGGTAAGAAAATAGCCCGGACGGCTAAGGTCATGCCAAATTTCATGCTGATAACTCATAAGGTGCACCTTCATGGTGAATGCTGGAAATCAAGGTAAAAATTCATATTGGTAAATATAATATAAACTACTAGGGATGGGAGTTGAAAAAATGTGGTGTAGAAAATGAGAATATACCGATTGGGTTAAAACACATTAAAACATAATTTTAATAACTAATTTGAATAAAAATTTAATTTTGGGTTAGGGCTATGAATAATTCCAATTTTAGGGGATGCTTTAGGGGGTGTTGTAGGTGGGATATCGCTTGCCTCTCAGCAGATTATTTTTCATATTATTATGTTAATCCTGTCAAATAAGAATTTTTGAAGGAAATAATTGCGATGTCGCTGAATTTTTTACGAGACCTTCCTTATATTATACTTATCAACATACTAAAACTCCCCTACAATCGGACTTGAGCTTCGGCCGCCATATTGGAAAATGGCGGCCAAAAAGTGTTTGTTATCGAATATCTCCAAATTGGTTGGAGATAGACAAAATTGAATGCAAAAATATTCCCCATTTAATTCCCTACAAAAAAGGTGTCTTCTAAGTTTTGGAGGGGCAAAGGTTATGTCACAAAATCGTCTTGACGTCTGTGTCTTGACACATGGTGGCATAAGGGCGTAAATGACAAAGATTAGTGGGGCAGCTTAACGTCAAATTTGAGGTGAATGTTTACACGCCGGTCAAAAGCACCAAATTTTTACAACGTTCTATCTAGGCCCATAGCTTCCAATTTTTTATAGAAACCAGCTTTTCCGGTGGCCATCTTGAATTTTACAGCGGCCATCTTGAAATATAAGCATATCAATATCTCGGCTTCTAAACCACCGAGGATCACAATATTGGTGTTAAGTATATATTTTGGGGTAAGGGAATACAAATAGACTTTTGCTAACCAGATCTCCCGGCGGCTGTCTTGAATTTTACAGCAGCCATCTTGAAATATAAGCATTTTACCAATATCTCGGCTTCTAAACCACTATGTATCACAATATTGGCGTGTAAGTAAATATTTTAGTGGTCAGGGAATACAAATAGATTATTGCTAACCATTTTCCTCGACGGCCATCATCATGAAGAAAGATTTTCCACGCAGAAAACATTTATGGAACAGTCATTGGGTCTATATCAAGTCTTGAATGACCCTGGAAACTCTTTTGTGGATGAAAGTAATGAGTTAATTGCTCTTGACACACGAATAGTTTTGGACGAAATTGGAGTGAATACGGTGCGAACAGTGCAGAGTCTGGGACAGGTTCAGTATGCCAATTTCTGCAAATCAGTTATAACTGATCGTACTCGATCTATTAATTAACCAATCAAGAAAAATATACTTCCTCTGTTCAGCAATGCTGCACAAAAGATTAAGACAAAACAAAAGGGTATGATAATATCCCTACTCAAGAGCGATATCTCTCTGTTCTCTCGCCTTTACATGGTGATGTAGCAAAGGGTGAGTGACACGACCACATTCTTCAGCAATGAGAACCATTCTTCCCCCCCTTCACTATCTGACGATGGAAAAATGCGACTATAGGAAAGGAGTCCGATCTTGTGAACATTCTGGACAAGGATTCCCCAAACGATCCTCCTGATGTCATTGGTCTAAAGCTTCTCGATGGAGCCGCTTTTTTGCATCTCATCCCAACTACCAAAATTGTGACGTTTGATGATTATGCTGATCAGGTATTCATTTTACACGTCATTAAACAACTAGAAAACTGTAAAAGAGTTGATGTTGTGTGGGAAAATACATTCGGAACATCATAAAAGAATCCACAAGAGAAAAGCGAGGAAGTGTTGTTCGGAGAAAGGTTGAGGGAATGAACAAGCTGCCACTCGATTGGTCTGACTTCTTACGAGACCCCACCAACAAATATTAACTTTTTGCATTCATTTCTGAAAAGTGAGCCAAGTGTTGAATGCGCCAAAATCATGGAATTTATCGTGACCTGTGGTGCCTCGGTTATTCTCCGGGGTACTGATAGATGCATGCCGACATGTGATCACGAGGAAGCAGACACCCGGCTGTTCATTCACTTACAGGATGCACTTCAGAATTGATGTACTAACTGTATTGTGCGTACTGTTGACACGGATGTTGTGGAGATCCTCCTTGGCAAATTTCATCACCTGTTGACTTTGTGTCAAGATGTGAAGATTTGTGTTGCTTTTGGTACAGGTAAAACTTTCACCTATCATTCCATTAATGCTATCAACGAGAAGCTGGGTAGGGAGAAATCCCTGGACCTATCTGTCTTCCACAGTTTCACGGGATGTGATACGACATCTGCATTTTCGGACGAGGTAAGAAGTCTTCCTGGGATACATGGAATTGCTTTCCTGATGTGACACATGCCTTTACATACATAGCACTTTACCCTTACACAAACACGTGAAATCGATGATGAAAATTTCAAACTGCTAGAACGCTCCACCGTTATCTTGTAGCCTATGATAGGGCAGTGACGTAGAACATGTGCATTGTGCATGGTGCCAGGAAGGAGATATTTTGCCAGAAGAGTAAAACAATGGAAAAACTTCCCCAACTAGGGACGCACTATACTGCAGCACTCAAAGCGAGCTGCATACCAGGCAGGAGTATGGTGCACCAGTGAGCACAGTGTACAGAATGCTCCTGATCCAGAAGGTTGGGGCTGGACACTGAATGGATACAGTGTATCGTGGGTTCCTGTATGGAACATGTTACCTGTTGCATCAAAGATATGTAGTGGATTTGTGAAATGTGACTGTAAGAGCCAAAGTGGATGAGGTGGTAGAGAACGAATCTTGAATTTGTGTGCAGTGCTAATCCCTCAAAGAAACTAAATTTACAAACAGGCCGACTCGTGAACCAATTATACCTTCGTCAAAACCCGGACCTACCACTTGGATAACGCGTGGCTCTACGTTGCCAAATAGAACTAGCTTCAAACACGAAACATTTACATTGCTTTTCTATTGTGTTGAAAGGAGTGGAGCCTCCACATCGACAACGCTGACCGCGCGCGCCATCAGGCATTAAGGGTTGACAGGCTACAAGACTACTTATTCCGCTCGAATGAAGAGCGGCAAAATAAGTACTGCCCACAAATACAGGGTCAGCTCTATAGATGTGCATGCAAAATGGCAGGCTGGAATTGCACGGAACTGTGCGGATGTCAATGTTTAAATACGGCGTGAGCAAGGGCATCTTTTATCAGCGGGATTGTCATGGTATCTATCATATAATACTCCATGTAACATATCATAATGTTTAAAAGTGTGTGTATATTTGTATGAATTTAGAATGTATGTGTTATTGTGAATGAATAAATCATCTAATGCACTTTAGAAAAGTCAATTAGTATCCTTTGACCCCAAAAATATCTACAACACACCAATATTATGATCCTTAGTGTTTTAGAAGCCAAGATATTGGTAAAATTCTTATATTTCAAGATGGCCGCTGTAAAATTCAAGATGGCCGCCGGAAGAGCTGGATCTTATCAAAAATTTAAAGCTATGGGCCTAAATAGCACTTGGTAAAAATTTGGTGCTTTTGTCCGGCGTGTTAACGTTTTCATGCTAAGCTGCCTAACAAGATATGTTATTTTCAGTTTTAACAAACTTATTGACATTCATATAATACTAGGGAAACGCCAAAGTCGTTGTTAGACGAGTGAGTGAGCCATGTATTGAGTACTTACTAACATTACTTTTCTTCCCCCTACCTATAGCCTATCATAGGCTAGAGTGGCGTATTATGGCCTTACAGTTGACATGTTCTTATACAAACTAAACTTAAAAACACTATTATTTATACCACAATATAATTATCTAACTTAAATACAAATGTTCCCGGGTACTCAACACATGGCTCTCTCACTCGTCTAACAACGACTTTGGCGTTTCCCTAGTCGAGTTGGCTAAGGCGCCCTTATAGCCGAAATGTGGGAGACTTGGGTTCAATAGCCGGGAAAGATTTTGTAATTTCTGGATTGTATTTTTTAAATTATTTAACATGTTTTGAAATGTATATAACGCAGTGTAGTCCATCATCTGTGACAATACTATGGAAAACATAGCCAGTACGAAATACGTGAAAATATTGCAAGGTTTACTCAATCCACGAGTGGAATTTGGGGGTACCTTGACGTCCAACATTCGATTAACCTTGGACACGGCATTTCACAGCCAGGTAAATATATAAAAAAAAAAATCAAAATGAAAACCATTGTCGTTAAAATAATTCCATTACATTTCAACGTATTTTTCAGTTTTTTATTTCTTGCGGGTTTAAATCGCAACAGATTGTGCTCAATTTGTAAGCAGTTCTCAGTTACCTGGTCACGGATGTCTGTTTAAAATTTCAGCTCAGGCTATTTGGCCGTTCGGCCATATGAGCCTGGACAGACAGACATTTAACAAACAGAATTAATCACGACCAAGGACCGATCGAGTAGCGTTGTAGACTACGTTCGCTGCGCTCACTCGTCTAATAATATGCAAATTATTAAGTATTCGTACGAGACAAAAGTAGCCATCTTCCCCGAGCTTCGCTACTGGCGTCTTGATAAATGGTGGCTAAAGAGCGTAACTGACATCATAATTCTATATTTAATATAAAAAAGGGCGTTTGACATTCAACTTCGTTTATTGTATCAAATTAAATAATACCAAACAATGGACACTCAACTGAATATCCATGCATGCTGACTGACTTGCTATGGCCAGCTTGTATGTAAAGAACCATTACAAAATCGTTGTAAGTAGCAGATTGGACATTACCAAATTTATAAACTTGGACGCTTCACGAACGTTTTTTTCTAGTCGCGTTGATGGATGAGATTTTTTATAAGTTTTTAATTTGCGTAGGACCACTTTTCCTTTCCAAGTGCCTTTTGAACGCATTGTAGGTGATTGTTGTCAAGTTTCTATTATTACTTGTAATTATAAACCTCAAAAACTATTCTATTGATTCTGGCAAATTTTTGCAACTTTTTCTTTCAAAAAGCAACACATGACTATAGGTGGAACCAGATAAGCTGTCGCACGTCAAGGTCAAGCGAGAGCACGGACGCCAACGTTGACAATTTACACACAACTGGCATTAGGTAGGGCCTACCGTATTTGGTCATGTTATCGTGATATGTTATCACATAAATCAACATTTTATAAGCTGTGAATAAAGTAGTTCGTCCCATAGAGTCTGTATTTTAGCGAAATAGTGATTTTAAGTAATTACGATTACGAAAGTGTTTTTTTGCCTTTTTGGTAATGGTGTGTCCAAAGTTCCAGCTTTTTATAATGCCAACCTCGCCAGATGTGATGTCAATGTTTAGGACGCATCGAAATGTCTTGATTTTATTCGTACACTTCATAAATTCTATATTTTTAGGATATTATATTGGGCAAGGCTTGGCTTTAAAATAGTCGTGTTTTTCTCCGAAAGCAGTTTTAGAGACCGTTATTTTATCTACTTTTTGCCGATCCTGTGGCCATAGTGCGTGGACGACAGTGCTGCGATCCCTCGGCGACCGACAGCTTATCTGGTTCCACCTATATTACCGCAATGTCCATGTAAAATATGAACGTTGTAGCCCCTTCCGCTTGGTTTGAATCGGCCCAAATGTCACGGAAGTATCGCATTAAAAATCGAAATATATCGTAAAAGTACGATATTCATTTGAAATATTTCTTCGATTATACCAAAAACGTGGCAGGTCTAAGTTCAGAGATTTCAAGGTCCGCTCCAATTTTCATCAAGATCGTATATGTCGTTTGCCCGGTAGAGTGCGAACAAACAGACAGAAAAAAAAACATAAGAGCTAAATTTTTTGAGTGGTCAGTGAAATTGAAGTTTCCGCTTCGCTCATCCAAATATTTATCCCGGCATTCTCAAACGGCTTGCATAGACATAGTTTGGCGAAGATCTGGTGTGTTTTGAGCTGGAAAGTTTTATCTTAAGCTTGAAAAACTCAATTCACGTAAAAAATAATAAAACGGATTCTGAAAAGGATTCGAGGAGCAGGAGCTGATGTGAACAACCTAGCTTGGGCTTGGGTGTCTGTAGTGTCACATCACTATAGAGCATGAGCTGTGACTCTTGATGTAGTATAGTGTCAAAATGGCGTAAGTGACAAAACTATATAATTCAGTCATATGATTCAAAAATATTTGCTTGTTCGTTTGCAAGATTATCAGCCGGCAACATATTGAAGACTTGAACGTCATCATGCTCAAGATAAATCCCTCAACTTGGCACTTAACAGACATTAATTTGGTTTCCAGTTACCCTGGTCGTACTTAAAAAGTAATACTATGAAATTGACAGTGAAGCGTAAAGATAGATTACGGCTGGAGCCGTCCTAGGCGCACAATAAATTCTAGGGTTGTTCTAAATTAGCCATGTTGATTCTGGCGCTGTCGCGATTGGAATCGTGTCCAGTCCAGCTTGATTGATGATCGGTGTTCTCTAGTTGGTCATTGTTCGCTCGTTGATGGTGTTGGCGCCTACAGGGTTGGCTTTGGTTTCGTTTAAATTTAATGCCCCCATGAAATCAGTTTTGTGACTGAGTGGATGACTCTAAACACGACGTTAATTTGTTATTTATTTATATTTGTTAAGTAATTGTTAGATTGACCAAGTATTGTTTAACTTTGAAAACAGTGTATGCATTTTGTAATAACAATCACTGTGCTAGACAAAGTATATAACTATGGTAACAATATTGAATTAAGTGATAACATAGTGAACAATGTGCATCTTTGCTTTCTGAATGTGTGGTTTATAAACAGAACATTACTACTCTTACTATAGATAAAATCTAAAGACGCAAACTAGCAAAAACAAGCATGTTGTAAGGTAGGGATAACATTTTTTAATTAAGTTCTTTTAAAAACGTCCTCATTGGGAACTATCCGGTTTGGGGTACACGTCAGTTTTATCCTGTGTAACTCTATTAAGAATAGTTATAGTTTTTTTAAGGGTTTATTTGGATTAAGGGCGTGTCAACCGTCAGGACATAATGCGCCACTCTAGCCTAGGGGATAGGTATGGCCATGGGGAGAAAAATCTCATGCTGGTCAGAACCAGCCACGGTGGGGTAGGGGAAGGATACGGATGGTTCTCACGTCGCTACCATCACCGTCTTTGTCGTCGTCGTCGGGGATGCCGTCAAGGACAGGGGGAGGGGTCCCCGACGACGATTGCTATAGCTCGCGTCGTCGGGCATATAGGTATTTTGGAGGTTTGACAATTGATTGTGAAGGAATGTTCGAGGGATTAGTCCATGAGCCAGCTTATCCATTAACCTTCCGCCCCCCTCCTCCCCCCCCCGGGGGGGGGGGGGGAAGATTTGAAAGTGTCTACGAGAAGCTATTTATATTGCATTTCGATTTTTTACTTGTTAGCCATCATGACTTTGGCGGGTGTACCCACCAGGGGTGACCGGGGTGAGAGGTTCACTCTTAAAGTCTCAAGACTCAAGATGATCTTATCTAGGCTACGAACACTGGTCAGTAAACCATCTCAAGTATCGTGCATTGTGATGGTATTAATTCATTATTCATTCTCTACGTTTTCGCCAGTCATCTTCATTCTTTGTGCATACTGCATACCAGAACATCCTGGTCAATGTGCTCATATTCAAATGATATGCCTAGGGGTGCATACAGCAAGCGAGACTCTATTTCGGGAGGTTACCAATTCGATATCCTCCACCGGCAATCTTTACCGGAGGCACTCCCGTCTGGGCCCGGGGTAAAATCTGGCCCAGAGCATGGATCTATTTATCGTAAAAGACATTAAGTCCATCTCGAAAATATTACCTTGTATGAAGGGGAGTATTATACTTCCCGAAACTAGAAGCGAGCTCTGGTGGCAGTGTTCGGGGACTTCTCCCCCTTCCCTTGACGACGTCGTCGTCGACCATGACAACACGAACGATGACAAAGACTATGACGACCATGACGTGAGAAACCCCCTTTCCTCCCCCTACCCGTGGCTGGTTCTGACCAGCAAGGGATTTTCCTCCCCAAATCCCCAGGCTAGAATAGCGCTTATGACCTAATGGATGACGCGCCCTCATCCAAATAAACTTACTAAAAATATAAAATGCTCGAAGGTTTCAGAAAGCGACCGTAGAATGTTGGGATTAACTTATCATCAACCAAAATAAACCGTATATTTATTAAATTTTTGGTGTTTTTAACAAGGGCGCTGTGTGAATTGAATTGAAACCTGTCGCTATAAGAACGACAAAATAATGTTTTTATTTATTTTTTGATCGGGCATACAGAAAATTTTGCGTCACCAAAATAACTTTCGACTTCATTCAGCACACTATTCAACGTGAATGTTGGTTGTGTTTCTGTATGATTTATTTTCAACTGATTTTCTTCAAAATGACGAAGATAAGAAAGCGAGTTTTTTTACAATTGGTTGTCTTTTCTGCGATTTTTTTTGTTAACCATTCGTACGAAAGACAATTGAATGGGCCAGGTCAATAAGTGCCCATGTTACAAAAATTGCGCAAATGAGTTAGGACCGCCATTCTATTCTCCAGGCATAGGGGCATCATATTAATGCAAGAAACACGACACCCAAGTTCGAGCAGTTATAAGCCATTTACCAGGCGATGAAAATTTGGCTCAAGGCAATAACTGACCAAGTACGTGTTACTTGGTCATTTCTTGCCATGAGGTTGGCGATCATGGGACTGCTTATGTAGATATTAACTACAGTAAGGAATCCTCCTCCTCTCCTAGTCATATTTTATATTGTTATACAAATAATTTAAGATAAAATAATATATTTCGGGTAAAATAAAAAATATGTATATATTTTGAGTAAAATTTTAAAAAATATTAATGTACATATATATTTTTATTTTTACATTTATTTTTCAAGTGACGTGATAGTTTATTGATATGTGGCTGCAAAGGGGTTAATGGAAAAGGCTAAAAAAATGGTTTTGTTCCTTAAAATGAAAAAAGTTAATGCAAGAAATGCCCAAGTGACAACCTCAAGTCAATAACTGACCAAGTAAAAAAAGTTCCCGATTTTTTTCCAGGAAAAGTTAAGTCAAAAAAAAAATCCTAAAATTATATTGTTAGGTATCTTAAGGTTAAGTAGTGTGCAATTTTGTATGCTTTTAAATTAAAAATTGGCTGCGTTATCTAGTTTTATCTATTTATCTCAGAATGTGGTCTTTGTTACTTGGTCAGTTATTGACTTGGCCCATTCAATTATTAAAAAATCACTTTTTTCTCTTCGACTCAAAAAAAAAGTTAAAAATTAATCTTACATAAACACAATCATCAACGAGAATGGCGTGTTTGGGCCAACTGGAGTTAAAATTATTTTCAATAAACAATATTTGCCACGTGTGGCCGATCAGAAAAATAATAAACTATTAGTATTTGATTTTCTAATAGCGCCAGGTTTCAATTCCATTCGAGCAAGCGGTTTAGCCGAGGAAGTTTTACCGGTTGCCACTCAAATACGCAAGTTAAGCAGCCTTCTGGCGTGGTCAGGGGTAGAGTGGGTGACCGCACTGCCCTGAAACTCAAATATACCGCTAGTTAGAGTAGATGGAGGGTTCGAGAGCTAGTGTAACGGCTTCGTTCTCTTCGACGTCTGCTCGGCAGTCCGGGTAAGTGGAGGAACCTATATATGACTGTCAAGGTTACACCAACCTTTCGGATGGGACGTATTTATTTTATTTTATTGAATTTTACCTGCCCATAGGGCAGGAAGGCAAATGGAGGGCAAGTGTGGGTCTCTGTAGCCTGACACAGTGATTACAGAGTAACAAGTTTAACATTACATGAAAGACAATAAGAGAACATGACATTAATTATTATTATTATTATTATTATTATTATTATTATTATTATTATTATTATTATTATTATTATTATTATTATTATTACTATTATTATTATTATTATTATTATTTATTATTATTATTATTATTAATATTATTATTATTATTATTATTATTATATTATTATTATTATTATTATTATTATTATTGTTGTTGTTGTTTATTCTTGTTTAAATTTACAACAAGAACCGGCGTCGACGCTAGCAAATATCTTACTAAAACACTCACAATCTGTCGAAATCTCGTGCCGCGAAGAGCCTTGATGAAGCACGTGAAACTAACTAATTTAGCACATGCAGTTGGTTCTCCCACAAGTGCTCCCTGCACAGGGAAGGGGAATGACTCACTGGTCAGTCTTTGAGGGCGCGCGGCAGGTCGTTCCATGGGTAAATAACCCGGAAAGAAAATGCACGTCGGCCGTGCACTCCTTTGGCCGGAGGGGGTTGGAGGCGGGGGTGCCTACTATCGCGGCCAACACGCGGCCCTGGATGATGCGCGCGCTCACGTCAAAATTAGTCACGCCGCTGAGACATCTTTTAAAAAACACCAGGTCGGTGTACTGCAGGTGCATGGTCATTGGCATAACCTGCTTCTGGTCACAGGGGGGGGGGGGGTTACAGCCATGTATGAAATGCAGCGCCCTTCTCTGCACCCTCTCAAGCTTGGTAGTGTTCTCAATGGTGGTTGGGTGCCAGGTGGGGAGGCCGAAAGTCATGGTGGGTTTAACTAGCGACAGGTAGGCCATCCTCTTGACGCGAGGCGTGCAGCCGTGCAGGTTGCGGGCCACGGAACCCAGCACCTGCAACGCCTTGGCCCGCACGATGTCGGTGTGCACGTTCCATCGGAGGTCGCTTGTGATAAGAACATCGAGGAGGCGCTGCTTGTCAACGTACTCGAGTGGGACACCATCTATGGTGTACAGGAAGTAAAGTGGGGTGCGAGCGCGCGTGATGTCCATCATCTTGCACTTGAGGGCGTTTGAGCGACATGCCATTGTTGTCGCGCCAAATCTGAATTTCGTCTAGGTCTGCTTAAAGGGGGCGGTGTGCATCCTCTTGGTGACCACGATACAGTACAGAGGACGTCATCCGGGCGTTACTGGAGCATTTGGATCTTGCCGAGGTAGGGAGGTCGGCTAGGGCCCAAGCACACTACCCTGGATGACGCCCGAGGGCACGTCCCGGAATTCTGGGGTGCTCGCCGTTGAAATGGACGAACTGTATGCGCCGACCAGGAAACTCTCGAACCACTTGAGCAAATTGCCCTTTAATTCCATAATGCTCGAGCTTGGATAGTAGACGCACGTGCGGCACTTTATCAACGTTTAGACCAATCGAAAGACACAGTGAATGTGCGTCCTTCGTGTCCAGAGCCGCGTCCATGCATCAATGGCGCGGCGAGGAGTGTGGTGCAAGATCGGTTGCTGACAAAAGCCGTGCTGAGCAGCAGGGATACGTTTTGGCTCTCAAGAACTGCTCGTCCGGTTCTCGACAAAACGTTCATCTTTACGACAGTGAGTTGTGCTGATTGCGTTAGTTCTTTATGTCCTCTTGTCGCCGTCTTTGTAGATCGGTGCCACGGACGCCGTTTTCCATTCTGTTGGAATACCCTGTTCAAGCGCCATGTTGAAAAGGTGGGCAAGAGAGTGTTGAGAGCGTTAGCGGTTTTTAAGTAGAATTGCAGGCACGCCGTCCGGGCCCCGCTGCTGTATTTCCCTTAGTCCCCCGGAGAAGCTGTTTTATGCCAGCGGGCAAGCAAGTCAGCTCGCTCATGGTGGGCTGTTCTGAAAGCTGGGTGGCGGGCGCGTTTCCCTGGTGGACGGGGAAAATGTATCCGCCCGCGAGAAATTGCTCTGGGCCCCCTCACTAAACAGGCTGCTACCTCTTTGGGGTCTGACACGGTTCTTCCCCCTACCTTGAAAACTCGCTGCATTGCTGGGAAAATTGTTGCCTTGGGAAAATTAATGTAGCGCCGAAAGAACTTTCTGCCGTCCTGCACCTCGCCCTAGTCCCCACATCCAGTTGTCCTTGGGGCCGTCCGGAGAGCCACCTGTGTTGATCTTCTCGCAGCAAGATCGGTCTCTCTTGCGTCTCGGAATTTGGTTTCCCGCCATCGGGCAAACAGGCTGTCCGGATGTCGATCATCTTTTTAATGCTCTTGCGTTTGCCAAGGAAGGAGTCGGCGCGTGTCCCCCCCTACTCTTCTTTCCGGAAACGTGCTCATCTGCGCACTCAAAGACTGTACGTTCAGTTTTCCCAGGCTTCATTGACGTCTTCCAGCTGCAGCACCTCCGGCAGTCGTTCAGAAAGGGTTTCGTTCAGGGGCAGCCAGTTGCTTGCTTGTAATCAAGAACATCTCGGGCTGCACTCACAGGACGGATGGCAGTCAGTGAGAGGGTGGCGAGAACGGCGTCGTGGCGCTCACGACCGGCAAACCCCCTCCCGTTGACACGATGCTGGGCGCATCGCAGAGCAGCAGGTCGATTGTCTTCTCACTCGTGTTGGTGATTCTGGTTGACTCAGTGACCAGTTGAGAGAAAGCTAGTTCAGCGAAAGCAGATATAAATCATGGGCGATTCTGTCGCGCCCTTCTAATGGGTCCGAAGCCAACATACGTTGAAGTTAAAAACGCAAAGCAAGAGGCTGCCATCGAAACTTGGCTGCACAGCAGCAATAAGTCCAGAGAGTGCAGAAAGTCGGCGTTTTGGGCTGCATCTGAACATGGCGGACGGTATGCTGACCCCACGAGGGAAAGGGGCAGGTTGCAACTTTGAATTCCTCCCATGTAGAGATAGAGACTTTTGCCGAGTTACCGTGGGTTTCGTATTTCCTCTACACAAGAAATGGTAGAAATGTCAAATACTATCATTTTGAAGGTAGTGGCAACCAATTTGTTAGATTTTTTCTACACAAACAAAATCAGAGACATGAAAGCAAAACTTAAACTTTAAAAAGTTACAAGAAAAACAAAAAATAAAACTTCAATAACAATTGTAAAACAACACCTTAGTATGAAAACAGTTTTCCGAACACCATAAACTAAATAATCTGTAAAAAAAAGGATAAAAATTCAATTTTTACTGAATTCTCCATGGAGCAAGACTCTTCATACTGTGTGCAAGTTAGACAAATTAAAGGCAAAAGGCTAAGGGTACTTGAAGCGGGTAGCGTTGAGATCGGGACCGAAACGAGGTCTGAAGTCATTCCTGCCGCTCGTGAAGACGTGCAGTAAGCCCCTGCGAGGGTGTCGAGTGAGAGTGATCCCCCGACGCGGTTTGGCATAAACGTTCATTTAAGG
>JAMZAV010002843.1:0-92858 GCA_024449915.1 Sweltsa coloradensis | reverse complement strand
AAAAAAGCGAAATAAACTAAATTTGAGGTGCAGGTTGGATTTAATTTGATAATTATACAAGACAAAACGTATTTTTGCGATTGCTTCCCCACCCCCCACCCCTTCTTCTCCGTCATAATTAAAATGCTCCCCTATGACACACTATTGAAATCATTACTATCGTAGTCATCAATATTAATATTATATAATCATTTCGTTGACCTTGAGTTTTATAAAATTATAAAACTATCATGTTATTATCATTTTAATCAGGCGAAACAATCTACAATGATTTCGTTTGTTTTACTGAGTCCTGAAAATAAATTGAATTCGAAATCAGTTTCCCAAATGTTTATAAATCCTTCATGCGGGTGTGGCAATCTGACTTCATAATACCTTCTTCAAAACCTTTCGAGCATAATCCAACCGAAAAACCACCTCATTCTTCATAAACCCTGTCTGCAAACCTTCCTGACTCAGGTAAAAAGACTGAGACGATGAATGCACGAGAGAGAAGGAGCAACACTGAGGGAGTTGTTGAGGTTCTCGTGAGATAGAGCCACAGTAGACCGTAATTTTCTGAGTTGCTGGATTATGCAGCGTTGTACAGCAGCAATTACTGAGGCTTAACGAACACCTTCACATAATAATGTTCATAACCGAAATAACTAGCATGATGTGTTTTACATGAATGTCTTTTTATGTTTTCTCTCCGATGCTTCCTTCTCCTACAAGATGGTTGCAAAATGAGCACGGAAACGATAATATAGTAACTATTTGTCACTGTATTGCTATAATTTCCCAAAGCCATTTAAAAAAATCAAAAAGAGTGCAAGGTAAATGAAATATTCCTTTAAAAAATGAATGTTTGCCCGTGGTTGTATCTATCATAGTATTTGCTACAGAATAGCTGCTAGCTACCTCTGTTTCGCGCACAAAACCCGTCCTGGATACTGCCTCTTAAAACGATTCACATCACGGCGAGGTAAATGTTCAAACATTTATAGCGACAACGGATCAAACTTTGTTGGTGCCAATCACCAGCTTGTTGACCTTAACAAGTTGTTAAAATCGAAGTTACATCAAGATACTCTGAAAAACCATAGCTCTGTCGATAATTGTAACTGGTTTTTCATACCTCCTCGTTCTCCACACTTCGGAGGTTTATGGGAGGCTGCCGTTAAATCCTTGAAATACCATCTCAAGAGGGTAATTGGAAATAACTCTCTCACGTTTGAACAAATGGTAACTTTACTTACACAGATTGAAGCTTGCTTAAACTCACGCCCACTTATTGCCCTTAACAATGATCCTAATGATATATCTTATCTTAGTCCAGGTCATTTTCTAATCGGCGAGGCAATCACCGCTATACCAGAACCCAACTTTACTGACAACTCAATTCATACGTTGAATAGATGGAAGCAACTTCAACACTCCATGCAGCTCATCTGGAGGAAATGGTCAAGTGATTATCTACACTCTTTGCAACAAAGACAGAAGTGGTCTAGTTGTAGTCCAAATCTTCTAGAAGGCACAGTGGTCCTGGTGAAGGAAGACAACCTATCTCCTCTCCAGTGGCAGCTTGCTGTAATCACTGCTCTACATCATGGCGACGATGGAAAGGTTCGAGTGGTCACAATCAAGACTTCTCGAGGACATTACAAACGCCCAATAGTGAAATTGTGCCCACTTCCAACTTAAAATGTTTCCTTTCTTAAAAAATATTCATTTTTTGGGCCCCAGTATGTTTATGCAACACTTGCACTGCCTTGTTGTTCACAGCCATCCTGGTACTATTTGTGCACTTTAACTTTATTGTTTATTGCTCACCGCCATCCTAATATTTTTGTATCAATTTCTTTGGTGTTGAAAAGGACGCTATGTTTCTTTGTTTTCAACAATGTTTATCATCAGACTGAAATTACTTACTGCATCGGCCATTCGTATGGTCTAGTGTTATTCTCTGTTAACTTTCGATAAGTTATTAATAAATACAGTGTTTTTACTTGTGATTTGCCATTCAAAGTGTGTGTTATTGTGTCCGTGGATCGCTGAACCAGGGCCTTCATTTACAGTCCACTCATTTGTTATCTTTAACATGGTCCTCCATTCACTCCAGAGTTTGGCCCGTGAATAGGGGAGTTTCACTCCCTGAAACTAATGGCGAGCTCTGGGTCGTCGTCGGGGAACCCCTTCCCTTTGACTTCCTCC
This sequence comes from Sweltsa coloradensis, assembly GCA_024449915.1. Lineage (NCBI taxonomy): Eukaryota > Metazoa > Arthropoda > Insecta > Plecoptera > Chloroperlidae > Sweltsa > Sweltsa coloradensis. Next base: position 90,665 of record JAMZAV010002843.1, on the reverse strand, counting down.
CCGACGGCGACGACAAAGACAACACGAACGTATGATGACACAGACGGAGGCGACCACGACGTGGGGGAACCTCTGCCCTCCCCATAAGCTTGTGGCTGGTTCTGACCAGCACAGGCGTGTCCACCCCTTGTCCCCCTGCGTCATCCCTTACGTCCCTCCCTTCGTCTCGATTAGCCAAGTTGCATAAATATGAGACGTTAAGCAATAACCAATCAATCCAGAGTTTCATTTTAATCCTCATGTATCACCCATTCATCTCTTGCCCCAACAGCAATGACCACATTGGTTTTAGGGGAAGGTGTCATCCCATCACTGACCTCTTTCCATGTCACCAGCATCTTCTCCTCGGTGAGAATTTCACAGGAAATCACCTGATTTTCGGGTTTCCCAGAATTTCTACACTTTCTTCATAATGTCAATTATTTTGTACTGTGTGAGGTCGATCCTGTGCCCGAATTTTCCCCAAGATGAATTGAGCATGAACTTCGCAATAGGTCTACGACCAGGGTTGGATTTTTTTTGTTATGGGGTCCAATTTAACACCTTAACAAATTCCTGTACTCAAATTCCAACTCGCAACCTTCTCGTGGTTTGGCCCGTGATTAGGGGAGTTCTTCTCCCTGAAACTAATGGCGAGCTCTGGGTCGTCGTCGGGGAACTTTCCCCTTCCCTTTCGACTACCTCCCCGACGGCGACGACAATGACAACTCGGACGGATGATGACACAGACGGAGACGGCTGCGACGTGGGGGAACCCCTTCCCTCCCCATATGCTTGTGGCTGGTTCTGACCAGCACAGGCCTGTCCACCCCTTGTCCCCCCGCGTCAACCCTTACGTCCCTCCATTCGTCTTCATTAGCCAAGTTGCATAAATATGAGACGTTAAGCAATATCCAATCAATCCTGTACATACCGCTCTTTTTTTGCATCACTTGTACACCATAAGTCCATAAGGACCATCTACTTGCCTCTGCTTTCATTTTTTTTTTGGGTTTAATATTCAATATACTACAGTTATTTCGTCATGTTTTAACTGCACTCGGACTCGGTGAACGATGTTTAACATCAACTATCTGCGATCTAAAAACTCAAAAAATTAACGTTTAGTGGCCCATTTTAATAAATAATAACATTTTTTTATTTAATGATGAAGCATACAGGCAAACATATTTTTGTTTTACCCTCTTCTTTAAAAAATATACTAATTGAAGGCTGTTTAGTACGTTTCATATTTAAAATTACGATATCAATTTAATCTTTAACACCATAAAATACGAAACACTACACTACACACACTCTTACACTTTACTTTACACTTCACACTACACTACTTACACTCTCAAAAGGAATTATCTCCAAAGATGACTGAACAGTGAACGCATAACGATGCAACACGGCTGAACCACATCCCAACTTGCGTCTGCCAATAACTATAGCAAATCATTCAAAGGGATGTTTGGATTAGACGCGAGTCTGAGTCACGTGTCCACTCTTACTGAAGTGAGTGACCGGCACACAATACAAGACGGGTGGCTTGTTATAAAGATAAAATAAATACATTTTTGTAGGATGACCGCTGTAGGGTATACACATCAGATTAGATTGACGGTTCAGGCATGGGGTACGTCAGCCAACCTAACTTTCCTGCTATTGTTTGGTTGTTTCTTCCTGGAAATGACTTGTTGGCAAGATCATCCGACGTTGCTTTCCCAAAAAGTAGAGTACAAGTCTTGATTTTTTAATTCTAAAATCTGCCCCCCCTATGCCCCCATGGCATGAAAGTTAGGGGGGCCATGCCCCCCTTGCCCCCCCCCCTCTGTTCCGACGCCACCGCTTGTCATGATAAGTGGTTTTGTTTTTATTGGTGGGTGCTGAATCTGCCTAAAATATTGCACCATATTGCACTTTGGATTTGGATTTGAATTAGCCTACCTATATTTTAGAGAACAGCAAAAAGTTAAAAATTGCTTTGTAAAGTAATGCTTACAGATATTATTGTTAGGACCACTGGACCAGGAAACTCTTCAGGAATATTTTGGGGTTACGATTAGCTATGTTTACATGGATGATTCAATATGATCCTATACCTCTCAAACATCAATGTAACCACTTAGAACTAGGATCGGATCGGTCTCCAAAAGTTGAGATGGGATTGAAATATTGATATCGAGTGCACACACACAGCACATCAGTTTTTAAAGCTACTGCTTGATCGCATTAGACTTTGGTATTGAAAACTGATTGAATATCTTGTTCAATTCATGACATGTTAACGCTTACCTCAGAATCCAAACCATTAAAGGTGGATCCACATAAAAACATAAGACGTAGGCATAATGTTTTAACGCGTAGTCGTAAAATTGGAACATAGGAAACACGTACAAGCGTTCACACAAATGCGCTAGTTTTAAGACATAGTTATAACGCATAAGACACTGTTTTAATGCGTAAGAAAGTTGAAGAAAATTTTACGACAAAACCTTATGCCTATGTACGAAAAAGTTGAGTCAAACTAACATCTACCGGTACTTTGAAAGGCTTGACTACTACAGTCAACTACGCATCCGTAATAATTATATAAAGTTGGCAGGACTTGGAGCATTATTTGCATAATTATCAACATCGATTGGAAAAATAAATAATAATAATAATAATAATCTTTATTATAACCTTCGAATCCTTCTTTAATCAAAGTTCTCTCTGTTCACTCTGCAAAGAACTTAGAAGACAAGCGACATATCTTGGGCTAAATTCTTTGTGCGTTTCTATGTGTACCGGCATGCTTACACACTACCGGTACGCGTTAAAACCTTATGCTTACGTCTTACGTTTTTATGTGGATCCACCTTAACCAATACAGCATTGAATCCTTCATGTAAACATAGCTTATTGTATCCAATAATGATTAATGAAGTTGTTGATTATCATTTTCATTTTTTTGTTACATTGTTGTGTTAGCCTAAAGGGTAACCTTATTTTTAAAACGTAATAATTAGGGATGCACTTATATAAAATAAATATCATAGATATGGTAGGCCTACCTAATCGAAAATGTAATTACATTATCTATCGATAATATCAAATAATAATGTTAGTCAAAATTATGCAAATTATTCTGTCATAGGCCTACAGGCTTGATCAAAATTGGGCATCTACAAAAGTTGACAACTAATTTTTTCACTCAGGAATAGTGATAAATCTTTTGGGTCCTTGGGGTTGGAAAATGTAAAATTATTTTCATTCACACAACATTAATAATAAAGAAAATATAGATATGTAGGCACACCTAATCGAAAATGTTATTACATTATATATCGATAATATCAAATAATAATGTTAGTAAAAATTATAAAAATTATTCTGTCATATAGGCCTACAGACTTGATCAAAATTAGTCATCTACAAAAGTTGACAACTAATTTTTTTTACTCAGGAATAGTGATAAATCTTTTGAGTCTCTGGTGTTGGGAAAAAATGTAAAATTATCAATATATTTTCATTCGCACAACACACAAATAAAATAATGGTGTTACAATTCCAACTCTGTTCAGTAAACATGCAGTTCGATAATATTTTCAATTATATTTTCATTATTATCAAAATGATATGGATTTATATTTTTTATACAGGCATAAGAGAATTTAACAGCCTACCACTATGGGGCGGACTTTTTTAATTTCTGAATTGTAGTAAATAATAACAATTACACCTACGGGAGTGTTTCCCGACTAACCAAATCGAGAAACTACCACTAACAGTGGTAAATTCTACTAGTGTCACTAATTTTAAGAAAAAGTATCTCTGGTACATCGAGCTCAGGCTCAATCATAATTAAGAGTAAATTGGTAAAATTATTATTGTATGTTTTTTTTTTTTTTTTTTTTTTTTTTTGTTTATCCTTGTTATTTTTACATTTTTTAACAACAAGAAAAGGCGTCGACGCTAGCAAATATTTTGCTAAAACACTTGATATCTTTGTGGAAGTCTCGTGCCGCGAAGAGCCTTGCTTAAGCACGTGAAACTAACACGGCACTTGTAGATGGTTCTCCCATAAGTACTCTTTACACATGGAAGGGAAATGACTTACTGGGCAGTCTTTGAGGGCGGGCGGCAGGTCGTTCCATGGGTTAACAACACGGAAAGAAAAAGCACGTCGGCCGAGCACTCCTTTGGCCGGAGGGGGTTGGAGGCGGGGGTGCCTACTATCGTCGCCTCTCAACACGCGGCCCTGGATGATGCGTGCGCACACGTCATAATCAGTGGCGCCACTGAGGCATCTTTTAAAAAACACCAGGTCGGTGTATTGCAGGTGCATGGTCATTGGCATAACCTGCTTCTGGTCACAGGGTGGGGGAATGTTACGGCCATGTATGAAATGCAATGCCCTTCTCTGCACCCTCTCTAGCTTGGTAGTGTTCTCAATGGTGGTTGGGTGCCATGCTGGGAGGCCGAAAGTCATGGTGGGCTTAACTAGCGACAGGTAGGCCATCCTCTTGACGCGCGGCGTGCACCCGTGCAGATTGCGGGCCGCAAAACCCAGCACCTGCGCCGCCTTGGCCCGCACAATATCGGTGTGAACGTTCCATCGGAGGTCGCTTGTGATGTGCATTCCGAGGAGGCGCTGCTTGTCGACGTACTCGAGTGGGACACCATCGATGGTGTACAGGAAGTATAGTGGGGTGCGCGCGCGCGTGATGTCCATCATCTTGCACTTGAGGGCGTTGAGCGACATGCCATTGTTGTCGCACCAAATCTGAATGTCGTCTAGGTCTGCTTGAAGGGCGTCTGCATCCTCTTGGGTGACCACGATGCAGTACAGGGTTACGTCGTCAGCGTACTGGAGCATTTGGATCCTTGCCGAGGTAGGGAGGTCGGCTACGAAGACGTTAAACAGCAGGGGGCCAAGCACACTTCCCTGGATGACGCCCGAGGGCACGTCCCGGAATTCTGAGCGCTCGCCGTTGAACTGGACGAACTGCGTGCGGCCGACAAGGAAACTCTCGAACCACCTAAGCAAATTGCCCTTAATGCCATAATGCTCGAGTTTGGATAGTAGCCGCACGTGCGGCACTTTATCAAATGCTTTAGACCAATCGAGAAAAACACAGTGAATGTGCGCTCCGCTACGCTCGTCCAGCGCTGCCGTCCATGCATCAATGGCGCCGGCGAGGAGAGTGGTGCAAGAACGACGCTGTCGAAAGCCGTGCTGCGCCGCAGGGATGACGTTTTGGCTCTCGAGGAACTCGCTCGTCCGGTCTCTCACAAAACGTTCCATCGTCTTACCGACCAGTGAGGTGATGCTGATTGGCCGGTAGTTCTTTACGTCTCTCTTGTCGCCGTCTTTGTAGATCGGTGCCACAGACGCCGTTTTCCATTCCGTTGGAATGCCCTGTTCAAGAGCCATGTTGAAGAGGTGGGCAAGTGAGTCGCAGAGAGCGTTAGCGGATTTTTTTAGCAGGATTGCAGGAACGCCGTCTGGACCCGCTGCGGTATTAGCCTTGGTCCCCCGGAGAAGCTTTTTTATATCAGCGGGCAAGCAAGTCAGCTCGCTCATGGTGGGCTGCTCTGAAAGCTGGGTGACGGGCGCGTTTCCCTGATGGACGGGGAAAATGTTATCCGCCCGCGAGAAATTGCTCTGGAATGCCTCACTGAAACAGGCTGCCACCTCCTTGGGGTCTGTCACGGTTCTTCCCCCTACCTTGAAACTCGCTGCATCGTTTGGAATAGTTGCCTTAGAATTAATGTAGTGCCAAAAGAACTTTCTGCTGTTTGCACCTCGCCCAAGTCCCCACATCCAGTTGTCCTTGGCCGTCCGGAGGGCCACCTGTGTTGATCTTCTCGCAGCAAGATAGGCCTCTCTTGCGTCACGCAAGGTGGTTTCCCGCCATCGGGCGAACAGTCTGTCCCGGATGACGATCATCTTTTTTATGTTCTTGCTTAGCCAAGGGAGGAGTCGGCGCGTGTTTCCCCCTACTCTCCTTTTCGGAACGTGCTCTTCTGCGCACTCGAAGATGATACGCTTCCAGTTTTCCCATGCTGTATGTATGTTGTATGTTATGTATCACCCCAAACCCCGGCTGAAGTAGGAGCCTTGAAATCCAACTTGCATACGGGCCCCTCCATTTGGAGTTACGCCACTGGTTATAGATGATTTGCTTTACTGGTGATACTGTTGTTGCTGCTCAAACGTTATTTTGTTTCCACCCTCGCCACCATTGAAGGTATATCTGAAACAAACAAATATGACAAGTTGTTAGCACTATAGCCGTTTTTAGGAAGGCGTTGCTCGTTTCCGAAAGAGAACATTTTGTATACTATACAGTATCTACTAATCCGGCTGACATTTCAAAATAGCAATTACTAAAATAAATTGATACTCTCTCAATTCTCACGTAGACCCTAGACGCACCGTAGATGTGGCTCACTGGTTTTGTGGTTAGAGGCTCTGCTTCCAATGCAAAAGGTTTTATTATATATGAACATAATTAATAATGTACCGGGTCATAAAATATGAACATTGTATTGGTACATTGTACACCGGATAGGGGGATACAAAAATGTTTATTGTTCTTTACAAAAAATATTAAATCATGGGGATGATGTGAAAATGGGAGGAATGACTGTCAGTGTAGAATAAGTAACAGATAGGCAAATAATGTGTGTGGCACGTTGGTCTTGTGTGTAACTCGTTGGTCTTGTTTGTGTGGGTCGTGGGTCTTGTTGTTAGCGTATCTGCTTCCAATGCTTTAGGTCCAGGATTCGATTCCCGCTAAAGTCAGAAGTTTTTTAACTTCTGATTTGGACTTCAGTCCATCAGTTCTTGTCTTAGGAGTTTGTAAACGGTGACTTTGGAGCCATCCTAGCAACGAAGCACATAATAAATTCAGAGTTGTGCTGAATCGGCCTTGTTGATTCTGGCGTTGATTCACGGGTGTTCGCACTGTCCATACCACTGATTGCTATATTATTTCCTATAAAAATATCAATCTTTGGTTGGTTATCGCTCACTCGTCGATTGCGTCGGGGCCTGCAGGGTTGGCTTGGTCGCTTTGATTTAAAGTCCCCCACTGAAAATCAGTTATATAACTGAGTGGGTAGACTCTAAATAAAATTTAATTATTTATTTATTTGTTTTTGTACTTCCCATAGGTGACAAATATTATACCTTTATTGTGTGTGATGAGGAACTGAACCACTTATGGTTTGATGGTTTGAAGCACTCCCACACTCCGTCTGTTTCATCCGTACAGGCTGTGAGGTTTATGTTGGTCAGTAGGTTCTCTCCAGTGCGAGATCTTTAAGAGCCTAAGAAACTTTAAATGGTAGTGGAACACACGGGGCATTGCGAGCCCATATAAGAAACGCTACCAGGATCACTAACATAGGTGGTGATAAATTCCTTAGTTGTTGATTGGTAAAGTGCTCGATGTTTTGATATGGCCTCGCAAAGGATGGAAGTGACAGTAAAGCCACGTAAGTGACATTACGTTTAATTAAAAACATTTATTAAAAACATTTAGAGTAACATTTCCAAATACACATACTAAACTAGCTCGATTGCATGACGGTTCTTATTGTAATAGAGAACACACAGATTGTTATTTTGAAGTTATAATTTTTCCAAGACATTTAAAACTTCAGAGGTGGTGTTGGTGGTAGAGAGGAAGTAGTGTTGCGGTTGCGTTATTACTTCCTTTAAAGAGGAAAAGCCAGTTGCCTGTTATATTGTCGATCGACATTGCCAGTGTCACAATGTCGTGACCTTTGAGGCTGTATGTATCGGACATGAATTTTATAATTTGATTTGTGTCGCGCTCTTTCTCTATTTCTTCGAAATCGTTTTTAAGCCACTGTTTTTTCTGAATTAACTCGTCCAGGTTTTCAAAATTAGGCAAATAATTTGTTGTGCCATATTTGTGTTTTGTTGATATTTTTGGTTTTTTGGCTGGTCAACCAGTATCAACCTCGTTCTCTTCAAAGATTAACGTTCACTTTACTGAACGGTCCATGTTTTGGAACCGTTCTTTAAATCTTCTCTCAAGAATGGCATAACCACTACCAATCGCAACTCCATTTTCTCCAAACTTGTCGCAGAATGTGGTAGGAGCTGCGTCGACAATGGTTTTTGCCATTCATGCAAAAAACTTTGTCCCCGGATGAGTATTTATGGCCCAAGCATGATTACTAATCGTTCTCACGATCTCGTTTATCTGGATTGTGGTAGATTTTTCTCATCTTTCTTCATTTTTTTAAAGTTTGGGGAAATTGTCAAACGGCGTTTCCAGGTTCGATATCGTTGGTGGTGTTTCGTCAACTGCCTGCTTATTGGTACTAGCAAGGCTCTCTGTAACCGCCAGGGAACTAACACAGCTCTCACGAATAGCCTTTACAAACTCCCTTTTGTCGGCTGAAATACTTAACTGCATAGGGAAATATTTTTTTATTTCCCACATTAGAGGCATCAGAACTAACGGAATAAAATGGTACAAGCTTTAATTCGCCTGTAAGTCTACCTTCTGAGAAAGGTGCAAGAACGTTCTCTGCAATTGCCGTTGCCTTGGTTCGACCTCACGAGATTTGGGAAGCTACCTTGCCGTCAAACAGTCTGGGTGCGAGCTTGTTCTGACAATCCAAGCTGTTGTAACCTAGACCGTGTTTGACTGTGTTGAAAACAAATGCAGTCTCCTCAATTGCCACAGCATTTTCTTCTTTAGAGTCTTTTTGAGGGAAAAACGTCTGTATCGTACGGCATTTGTTTGTCTGATGACGCGTGAACAACAAGTGCCCTCTAACCTTCATATTTGACAGTGATAGAAGCTGGGCAAACTGTGCATCTAGCTGCGTAAACATTACCGTAAACTTCACACAGCCAGTCAGCAAACTCTGCCTTTTTTCCCAATCATTGTTATATAAAACATGCCTCTTTACCTTCTTTGTTTTAGCTGATTTGATGGTATTACTATTGTTGCCTTCGTCTTCATTGTCTCTCACTCCCAGTCAAATTTACGTATGTTCCCAAAACTTGACTTGCTCGTTTACTCGTCATATTTGATTAATTATATTGCATAGCAGTAGTGCCCGAATAATAATAAATAAGCGAACACGGACACACAAACAATTTTCACACAACAACGTCAACAAGCCGTCACCTACGAACTACTCTTGTCTACTGACTACTCCTGTGCTGAGTAAAAACACACTGATAGCTGACCAAAGCTGAGCACCGCACCCTTGAAATAGGACCTTTGCCGGGCCTTCAAATTCCAACTCGACACCTTCTCGCGGTTTGGCCCGTGAATAGGGGAGTTTCACTCCCTGAAACTAATGGTGAGCTCTGGGTAGTCGTCGGGGAACCCCTTCCCTTTGACTACCTCCCCGACGGCGACGACAAAGACAACACGGACGGATGATGACACAGACGGAGACGACCACGACTGGGGGAACCCTGCCTCCCAAAATGCTGTGGCTGTTCTGACCAGCACAGGGCCGTCCACCCTTTCCCCCGCGTCACCCCCCTTTCGTCCCTCCCTTCGTCTCGATTAGCCAAGTTCATCAAATGAACGAAAGCAATATCATCAAAACCGAGCGTGGTAATGGGAAAACGGGTTTCTCCCAAAAAATGTTGGCTTAGTCCGGGAGAGCAGCGCTGCGCCCCCCCCCCCCCCCCCCGCAACCCACCAAGCAACACAAAATCTATCACCGACTACCTACAGAACATACAAGTTTAATTACATCGCACATTAGCGTGGCCTGGAGATTTTTTTTCGGGACGGAAAAGTGACATACAGCCCAATCTGTTGAAACGATAATGACGTATCAAATTTTATGGCTTTTGAGTAATCCGCAAAAATGAAGAAATATCGAATTCTGGGACATTTGTGTCCTGGAAAGTTACACCCAGGATCCGGGACGAAGGATTGTAATCCCAAACGATCCCGGAAAATCCGGGACGGGTGGCAACCCTTCCTTGCAAACAGTGTTTGCAAGGATGGGGTGAAAAACTGTTTATTTGTCAACATATTCCTAAGTGGCTGGTGCTTATATCTCAAAATGTCTACTCCGTTTGACAATGTTTTCAGTTTTTTAAACAAGAAAAGCTGTCGTCGTGCATGTAATATGTGTCTTGATTTCTTTACAACGCGGTAGGCCTACAGTACAGCCCCGCTAATTCGGGCTCATTGTGTCCGGGTATAGCCCGAAATAACGAAAAACCCGAATAAAACATTTAATGTGGCTTTACCGCCTGTATATCCATATATGGAATAGGAACGATTTTCGAAGGTCACTCATTGTTCTCGTGCATAAAAGGAAAGAAAGCACGCGCTGAAAAGACTATAAATAACAGGCTATATTAAAATACGTCATGACAAAACACAAAATGAAACAAACAAAAATTGAGAAGTGTATTTAACTATTTTATTGATTATCTGAACCCAAACAACTCGTAAAAAAACACGAAATGAAACAAAAGAAATATGAGTAGGCCTAGGCCTAATGTATTAATAATACTCCTACTCTTTTTCTTCTCTTTCATGAAGAATGATGTCATTTTCCTTTGTTGGGAAACCTCTTGTCTCTTAGCGGCGGCAAAGTTTTGCCAACTTTTGATCAAGAGCACGTCAGCAGGTGTTGACGTAGCTTGTTGCTCCACATAGCTGAGGGCAACCTAACGCTGGGTCGTCGTCGGGGAACCCCTTCCCTTTGACCTCCTCCCCGACGGCGACGACAAAGACAACACGGACGGATGATGACACAGACGGAGACGACCACGACGTGGGGGAACCCCATCCCTCCCCATATGCTTGTGGCTGGTTCTGACCAGCACAGGCCTGTCCACCCCTTGTCCCCCCGCGTCATCCCTTACGTCCCTCCCTTCGTCTCGATTAGCCAAGATGCATAAATATGAGACGTAAAGCAATATCCAATTCAATTCAATTGGGGTTTAAATTTTGGGGGTTGAACATTTCGATTAAAATTTTTACTGATGCCGCCCTTGGTTAATTGTTGGATTTCTATGTTTAAGTACTTATAAAAATCTTCAAACAAAATGATAGTGTACAAAAAATGACTAGCGGCCCCTAATTTTATCATAATGACCTGTTGACATAATGACCTGAGTAGTGACCTATTTGATAAATTGTTAAACATAGTCGTGTGACCACTCTATTTAAAGCTTAGATGAAGTAGAATAACATGAAATAATTTTCAACATGCCACGTTGACCTGTGACCTTTATCGTCCTTTATTTGACCTTGATAACTGTTTCAGCATGACTGCATGTATACTTATATAGCACATCCAAATGCATGTGTTATTAACAAGTTGATTTAATAAATGAACTCAACATGTAAGTATATCAATATGATTTTAGGCTGCATTGCGAACGCTTTTTATTGTCGCGTTGATGGATGAGCATTTTGTGCCATTGAACCCTGTTTTACTATACTTTTACCTCGTCGTTTTTCAACGTGTTAACGTATAATATGCCATTTTTAAAGGAGTACCAAGTTCCTGGTAAATCGTTACGGTAATAAACCATAAAAAATAAATAATAGTAATTGCGTTGTTGATGTTGTCCTATTCCAAGGGTGAATCGTGGCTAATCAGTGGCACTGCTTATGTTGTAAAGCTTTAGCTAGATTGTAAGAGAGTCCCGAACACCTGACACGTGACAACGAAGGAAACGATACAACTGCCGTTTGGTAGTGCTGTGAGGTGTCGAATGCTTTCGAGGCTGTATCGGTATCGATAAATGTTTGAATCTCTTCCAACGCATTACAAATCGCATCATACAAATCGTTAAATAGAAACAATGAGTCTTGATGTTCCACCCAGCAAGTGTCACAGAATTTCAATAGGCGGGTACGTTTTGAATTTTCATTCAGTTCTTTCACCATTTGTTTCAACACAGCCTCGGGTTTGGCAGGACCGGAAAAAGAAACAATTTCTTTGACTGTGCCAATGCGGTTTCGGATTGGTGGGACATTACATGAATGTGATAGCGCGAGGTTCAAAGAAATGATTGGCACAATGCACGTTGAGTGCCGACGGATAAGGTTCTCTCACAACAGCCTGACAACTAGTAAAGCAACCGCTCATAGCTGCAGCACCACCATAGCCTTGCACTCTCATATAGCGAGGATCGATTCCCATTTGCTGCACATTTTGAATTATTGTTTTAGCCAATGTCTGCCAGAGGACGCTGATATCTTTCAAGTGAGGTAAGTGAAAACTTTCTGTGTCAATTCCAATGGCAGTCCCAATAAAGAGGTGTTCTCGACGAGTAGTTGTTCATGATAGGCGCACGACAGGGTCAAGCAATGCCGTCTTTAAACTGGCGTGATAGTGCGAGCATATCTTTGAATCCAAAGGAGTTTTCAATGTTTTCATTCAGGGTGACGTGCTCCTCAGGGCAAACCTGAACCCAAGACTCAAATGGACCCTCGTTTAGATAGTTGATATTTATGTCTACTGTAAGCACGTCCTACATTACTACCGTTAGTAGCCTAATTAGGTGATCGGGGAACTTCGCCAGACGGAATTTTAGTTCGTATGACTTTCCTCCAAAAGGATGGCATTTTGCTGTACTTCATTAGCTCCTTGACGTTAGACCCAATACGCTTCAAGTTACATTCGTTTACTATACCATCTAAATTTTCAGGCACAAAGCCCGTTTCAATCATCATGATAGAAAGCAATCCGACTGTTATATCGTTTATGTGAGTTTCTTCCATAGAAGAAATTACATGAAGAAAGTTTAAGGAGAGTACAACATAGTTCAACATAACATAGTACATCATATATCGCAGTACTGATGGCTTCCGCCTAATACCTTTTACCGAGTTCCGAGTCCTGAAGCATGCATCTAGCCTTTTCAACTAGTGTAGGATTGAGTCTCTCCGACACACCATTTTGTTCTGGTGTATACGGCACAGTCGTTTGATGTCTAATGCCACTTTCTTTGAGGAGTTCCTGAAAACTTTTCTTGGTATACTCGGTACCATTATCTGTTCTCAAGGTCTTGATCCTTTTATCACATTGGTTTTCAACTAATGTTTAAATTCTTCAAACTTTGCCTTCACTTTGTTCTTTGATTTCATTATATAACCAAAAGTCTTTCTTGTGAAGTCGTCTGTGAACGTCACTAGATATCGAGATTATCCCCAAGAGTGTTCCGACATGGGTCCACATACATCGGAGTGTACAAGCTCTAGGTTCTCTTTAGATCGCTTGCCTCCGACACTCTCGAATGGAGTTCTGCTACGTTTGCCTACTAGGCGTGTAAGTAAGTACGGTTCCATATTGTATCGGTACACTCCCGTTTCCGCTGTTCTCTTTCTTTTTCACGCCACTCGAGGGTCATATGATCAGCAGTATCAAACTTGCCATTAGCAATAATTTCGAAGAGTACTCGATGGGAAGGTTGAGGTGACACTTTAAATTCAACTTAGACATTGCGCTCGCAGTTCTCTGTTGCTGTACATTTGTTCAGGATTTTAGAGAAAAAAGTTCCAGATTCCAATTTAATATTATCGTTACAGATTATTCGACGCTGTGTATTACCAAAACGACATAATCTTAATTCCACTAAAATCAATTCCACACTGAAATAATCGTCTAATAAATCCAAAGTTTCGTCCCGGCTGTAACAAGCTTTCCATTCATCTATGCTGAAACTCCAAGCACTGATGACTTGGTTTGTCGTAAGTATCACCCATGTAAGGGCTATATAGAGAATCGTCATTACACCTTGGTTTTGTGTTGACTGTATCGTCCATAATATTACAAATACTGTTCCCGGTAGCAAGATTGATATCAACATTTGCATTTGCATTAGAATTAACCTCTGGAAACGAAGTTTTCATGAAAACGCCAATCAACAAGGGTAGGCCTACTAATAGTATCAAAGTCCCCACTATTATCTTTAATCAACAAGTAGTCTTTGGATGTCCATCATTGCCACAAGCATGGTTATCTGTTCGTTCAAGTTTTGCTCGAGGGAGGTTATTACTCGTAGAATGAGGTCGGTTGTAATTATTTTAGGTCGGAAACCAGCTTGGGAGAAGGGGACTTAGTTATTTTCATTTATGTGGGTGTGAAGTCGGATTACTAGGATATTTACCAGAATTTTTGTGAGTGTGGGGGTCAGGCTTATTGGTCTATAGTTCTCTGCAATGGAGTGTTTTTGGTATCATGGCAACGTGTGCTACTTTAAATATAGCCGGTACGTACGCTACGCTGAGGGTGGAGGAGTATAAGGTACATATCATGTCGATCATGACCCGGGGTGAACGTTTGAGTAAACCATAGGTGATCCCATCCGGTCCTGGTGCGGAGTTGGAGGAGGAGCAGAGAACATCTAAGAATTCTTTCGTGGTCTTCAGGTCGGGTAGTGGGAGTGGGTGTTGGCGTGAAGAGGTGTTTGAGCGTTTTGTATATGGTTGGTGACGTGTTTCTAGGTGATTTTGCATAAGTCCGGGTGTTCAGGGATCTTTTCGATGGTTTCCAAGTGGTCGTAGCTTTTCAGTTTTGTGTTTTATTATTTCTGACAACCTTATTTTGGATTGCGCGGTAATTATTGAAGAGGTGTGGTGAATGGTGTTAATAATTGATCATATGTCGTCTGGTTTTGTTTTTTATAAGTCTGGCGATGTGGGGGGCGTAGTGGTTTGAGGTCCGTGAGGAGAAGAAGGCCGGCACAGCTTTTTTTGGCGGACTAGATGGCCATGACCAGAGACTCTGCCATGGTGTCTATTTGTTGTGGGGTGGTCGGTGTGACGTCCAGAGGGAGTAGTGGGAGGAGCGTGGCGTGGTACAGTTGCCAGTTCGCATTTTGATAGTCCCATACAGTATGTTTGAAGTCTGTTTTGCTTGAGAGCCACAGTTTCACAGACAAGAAGAAAGTGAAAGCGATGTGATCAGATCCGATGTCTACGGATGGACCGGGAAGAGATGAGACGGTGTGTTGGAGGTGTAGAGAAAAGCTTGTCAGGTGAGGTGGGAGTGTTGTTAATCCGTAGTCCAATCTTGTTACAGTGGTGTTCATGTAGATTCAAATTGGAGTGAGTGTGTTGACTAGGGTAGTTCCTTGAGAGGTATTCCTTGCATCTCCATACAGGGAGTGGGGTGCATTGAAAATCTCAGGTGCATAAGTGTAGAGCGGGTGGGGGGAGAGAGAGAGATCAGGAGTTGAGATAACTTAGGTTTTTGTTCGGATGAGGTGTTATTTTTAGAAACAGACGTTCGTGACTGCGAGTGACTGTGTTCCGGGGATTTTTAGGTTCACAGAGAGAGTTTGATAGCAGGGACTTGTGATGGCGAGTGTTGAGGGGGGAGTTACAAGGATGGTGTTTTGTTTTTTTGAATTCATATATTACCCACAATAATTAATTACACGCTTAAAAGCACATGCGCCACTGTCATTAACGTGGTTTTGATAAAAAGTCAATGCACCTTGAGTGCAGCTTCAATATGACCTCGCCGCCCCGCACCTTTTTTCTACAACCTACACGCAGTCGCACACAGCACTCGCAGCAGAAAGCCTTGCAGTCGGTCTGTTGTTCTTGTCCCAGGCGGACGTGTTTTGTCCGTGTTCTTTGGTCTGGTCTCATTGGGCTTCCACAGTACATGGAGTTTACTAGTGTTGCTGCTGTAAGTGTTGTTTTAGGGCACTCAACAGTAGAGTTATCAGTGCCCATGTCAAGTGTGTGTGTTGCTTGTTCAAGTCTTTGCTGTGTCCTCGTTCTCATTCATCATTCATAATTCTATTTAATGTTTTGCCACTTCAGGAGGTTGTCTGTTCAGTCCAGACTGGAAGGTTTAGTTCTCTCTTTATTCTGTTCTGCTTGTCAGAGAAGTGTGAGAGAAGTCTGTTCGGTCCGTGCAGCACCTTCTCCCGTGCTTCCCTCAGCTGTGCTATCCGCTCCCCTGCAGCCACCCCTATTTGTGGATCTGGATTTTAACCACAATCCACAGGTAGTACAGGTTCGCGACCATACAACAAGTAGAACGGCGTGTAACGAGTTGTTGCCTGTATAGAGGTGTTGTATGCAAACGTGCAAAGTTTAACATACTCGTCCCAGTTGTCATGCTTTGAGTTAACAAACATTGCCAATGCTGTTCCTAACACAGAGTTCATCCCTTCCGTCAATCCATTTGTCTGTGGCGCATAACTTGATGTATAAACGGTCCTAACGCCCAAATTACGAACAATCTCAGTTACCAAATGACTGCGAAAGACCTGCCCTCTGTCTGATAGCAAAACCTTAGGCGCAGAATGACGGCAAATCACATCTTCTACTATAAACCGCGCTACATCAGTTGCTGTCCCGGTCGGCAAAGCTTTAGCTTCCGCCCACTTCGTTGTATAATCAGTGGCGCACACTATCCATCGATTTCCACCCTTAGATAGTCTTAGGGGTCCCAGCAAATCAATCCCGACCATCGACCAGCATTCCGCCACTTCTATCGGTTGCAACATCCCAGCAGGTTTTAATCTAGGACTTTTCTTAGATTGACAATCTCCACAGGATCTCACATAACGTTCTATATCCCGGGACATGTTCTCCCAATAGTAACGTTGTCGTACTTTACCAAAGGTTTTCATATATCCGAGATGACTCCCAGATGCCGGACTGTCATGGAGCTCATATAAAATTTCCACCCTTAAATTTTTTGGCACAACTAGCAACTTCTCTTGTCCATTAGGCACAAAGTTTTTCCTGTATAAAATGCCATTTTCCAAAATAAAACTTCTCGTCTTTCTACGAATTTTTGATGTCGCATTATCTTGATCTACCATAGCGTCCATGATTTCAGCCAAATCGTCATCTTCTCTTTGTAATCTAGCCATATCAGATATATGTACCGCCATTGTGAATATTTCTAGCTCATCCTCATCATTATCTTCCTCTTCATCATCACCCGGCAATAGTCGTGACATGCAATCCGCATCCAAATGTAGCTTCCCATTTTTGTATATTATTTCCATGTCAAAATCCATCAAAGCGATCGACCACCTCAATAACCTCCCCCCAGCAACATTGTGCTTCCGTAACTGGCATAAAGAGTGATGGTCTACCACTACTTGAAAATTACGTCCATACAAAAACGATCTAAAATATTTGACACTCCACACCACCGCTAAACATTCCAATTCTGATACAGTATATCCCGACTCGGCTTTAGATAATCTTCTCGAAGCGTATCCTATAGGATGCCACTCAGAATCAAATTCTTGAACCAAAACAGCCCCTAAACCATACTTAGACGCATCTGTTCTTAACTGAGTCGGCGCTGTATGCGAAAAATGGCGCAAAACAGGGGCCGTAACAAGCCTATGTTGTAATGTCCTGAATGAATTTTCCTGGTCTACACCCCAAACAAATTTCACTTGTTTCTTCGTTAAGTCAGTCAACGGCTTCGCAATGACACTGAAGTTTTCAACAAAACGCCGAAAAAATGAACATAACCCCACAAAACTCCTTACCTCCTTTAACTTCGTTGGTGTTGGAAATTCCATTACCGCCTTAATAGTGTCAGGGTTCGGTGATATTCCCTTATCACTAACAATGTGTCCAAGAACCTTAATTTGACTATATCCAAATGCACACTTCTCCGGATTAAGTGTCATGTTTACATTCACAAATTTTTGAAGAACCATTTCTAACCTTTCCAGATGTTGATCCTCATCCTCAGCCATAACAATTATATCATCCAAATAACAAAGACAACACAACCATTTCAACGAACCTAACACTTTGTCCATAGTTGATTCAAAAATTGCCGGACTTGATTTCAAACCAAACGGTAAAACATTCCATTCAAATAAACCAACTGGAGTAGTGAAAGCTACGTACTTTTTAGATTCCTCAGCCATAGGAATTTGCCAAAAACCTGAGAATAGGTCTAATGTAGAAAATAGCCTAGACCCAGTCAAATACAAAAGAACATCTTCAATGTTTGCACTAGGAAACGAACAAGTTCGTATTTTCTTATTTAATTCTCTCAAATCACAGCACATTCTAATTTTTCCATTTTTCTTTTGCACTAACACAATAGGACTCGCATATTCCGACTCGGAAGGTCTGATCACGCCTGCTTTTAACATTCCATCGATCTGTTCTCTTACAATTTCTCTCTCACGATGACTGACTTTATATGGCTGTTTACGAACAGGTGTTTTATCCGCCATGCCTATAACATATTCTCCCACAGAAAACGACCCATCAAATCCAAAGACCATGCAAAAGCCCCATGAAATTTAATTAACAATTCTTTCAATTTATTTCTAGCCTCTGTTGATAATGATGTAGAAATGTCAAGTTGCTCTATATCCGCCACTGCGTCTCTCGCATTCAGTAGTCCTGCTGGTGTAAGCGTTTCCTGTTTGTCCGCTCCGTCCGCTCTGTCAATGACCGACGCACGTGTTTCATCATCGCCGCGCGAAGTTTCCTCAGCCATGAGGCACGTGTCAGCGCCACTAAGCCTATCTCCCTCAGTCAAGACACCTAATATGTCACCCTCAAATAAACGACAATCTTTAGGCGAAACATTAGCCACCCATATTACACCACTAGTTTCCTGTCTTACAAAACAACTAGGTATAATCAATCCTTTACTCTGCAATAACACCAGTCTGGGCTCGAACACATATGCTCCATAGGACATGTCACCTTCGATTTTAAATGAAATCTCAGACATTCCGCCTGCTGCCAAACATGTTGTTTGTGCCACTACTAAACGCGGAGGTTTAACTTCGTCTACCTGAATATTATTCAAGAATTCAGCTGAATTAACCTCATCTTGCAATTCATGACATCGATTATTACTACTAAACGAAATACTAATATGCGCACTGCCATTGAACGCAGTTATATTTTCCCGATTGTAATCTATAACAACCCCATATTTCAAACTAAAATCATTACCGAGAATGCAGTCAACTGACAAACCGTTAACAGCAATAAAATCAGCTGGAAATAATACGTCTCCAATTAATAACGGAGCCCCCTGGACTTTACCCATTATTTGTAACGATGCATTATTAGCAGTCCGTAGTAATAATCCCGACACTGGTGTTAGTTGTAAATGCGACACCTTGTCTACATTTATACAGGACACTCCCGCACCCGTATCTAACAATGTGTGCAACAATGTGTTATCCAAATTAACACTTATCTTCAATGCTCCAATAGTGCGGATAACTACTATATCCTCTTCAACAACACATCTGTCACTATTTACAACTGTACTATTTACATTTCTTACATTACTACACAACCTCGGATTAGCACTACTACTAACACAATCAGACTGTACATCATCATGACCTACATTCGGCACGAGCGTCTCCTCAGCTGTCAACAAACTGTCAACTCTAGGTACCTGTCGTCTCTGAACTTCACAAGGGGTAGTTGAACCCTTCAGGAGAGATGCATACAATTCGGGAAACTCATGCAAAAACACTTGCCTATGAACATCCCTTTCCCAAAAAACTGAACACTCTTCTCGCACATGCCCTATTTGTCCACACCCTCGACAAACTTCCTGATTCCTCTGAACCTTATGACATTGCGCTGTTCCAGCCATGTTATGTACCCCTATCTCTCCCGAACGTGTCCATTTACACCCCACCGTAGTCCCTTGTCTATCCGGCTCGGCTATTCGTTTCCCGACGCCTGCTGACCCCTGGAAGACGGCCCCGCCTCCTCTGAACCACCCTGATTAGGAGCACCCTGACCACCCTGCTGCGCTCTGAATGTTTTAAACCCTGGACAATCCCTTAGAAAATGTCCACGTTTATCACATCCATAACACACCGGTTGACCACCAGCATTCCGCTGATTTGTCCTACGAAAACCACCCTCTTTCTGCCCCGACTGACTACTACGCTGAGCCCCACCAGACTCTGATTTATCCAATCGTGCAGCAAGAGATGCCACCTGCTTCGACAAATCCTTAACTAAGTCCGCCAACTGTGCCACTGTTGAATCTACAGCCCCTACTACTGGCGCAACAACAGTAGATAATACAGGGGGAGGAGCACTATTTCTAATAGTTTCCACTTCCTGCAACGACTCCAACAACTTCTCTACAGTTGGAAATGACTTCCCAACTACCCCTTCCCTCAGATCAGGTCGCAGTCCAGTAATGCACCAACCCACCCTCTCTGCATTACTCATTTTACTGTTCACCCTATCACACAGCCTCAACCGATCAAACATATAATCTTCAGATGACTCCCCTAAGTATTGAACTCTACTGCCCAACAACCGTATCCAATGCGGCAAGTCGTCCTTATGTTTACCAAACACCTGAATAAAATGCGATTTTACATCTGCCCATTTTAATAACCCGGTCCCTGGTGGTGTTTCCGCTGCTGCCTCAACTGCTGCCCGTTCCTCAATCGTTTCATACCAACTGAGCGGCGTGCCCGACAAATGTAAGGGTAGCATCGAAACTTTTTTAGCATCATCCCAACCATTAGCTTTCGCTATTTGCTCGAATGTTGCCACCCAACGATCCGCGTCATCCTCACTAGATTTAAATTTAGACGGAAAAAACTGTGAAGTCTGCATGTTGCTTTCTTTTCCCTTAGCACGTTTCAAACGACTCTTATCCACGTGCTTTCCCTCCGCGTCTGAACTATCCGAACTATCTGAACTCTCTGAAGGTAATGGTGTACCCACAGCGTCGTCAGATACCTCTCCTGTTGTTAATATCTCTAGCTCCCTAGCCCACAACAACAACCTCTCTAACGGTGACAAATCAGAGCAACTAGGCACCCCTAATCTTCGTAACAACACCCTTAACTCTCTCTGAGATGGAACGTCCGACATCAGCACAACAAAATACACAAATCAAAAATCACCATTGTTAACCACATAACAATACGCGCACTGCACTCAGATATTCCACGAGCTATTCAAGCAAAATTGCAGAATCGCAATCTCCAAGTCATTAGCACACGTGCTAGCCACCTCTCGAGCGATGACCTCTCACCACGTTACCACGCACTTGCCAGTACCAACACACTCGACAACAAAATAAAATCGAAACATTTCTGGAAAATTAATTTTGAATTTAATTCAATACACACCCTCTGACCTTAACTCAAAAACAACCATTTAAAAAAAACGGCGCCTCCACCATTGTCATGTAGTCAGACTAGCCTTCTCCTACTGTCCTGTCTAAACATCAGATGAAGCATACAACAGAGACCTCACCTTGTCAGGAACCCAGGACCCTCAGAACAACGGCCGCTTGGCTGGGGGCTCGTAGCTTGTCCTGCAATCCCTAGGCTAGCTACTAACATGTAGGGATCTTACTACCGGTCAGAGGGTAACTTAATACTCAAATCAGAATACCAGATTCATAGTGAATAACAAAAACCCATTTATTAATTAGGCAACAGAATGGAACTAAAGAATGAGTGCGCGGTACTGCCTACTCTCCAGCATGTGCGTGATTACCACGTGGCTTGGTCACAACCCATCATGACCCCGATTGACCTGAAGTTAAATTAACATGACTTGGCTTACCACAACCTTCCCGAAGCTCAGAGGCGGTCACCAAACAACTCAGATCGTTCCAGGGGTGAATGCTGATCCCTCTTCACTAGAAGTCGACCCTCTTCTCTGTACTTGTACGCACACACACTATTACACTATCACACGTCGTCCCGATGATGTTGCCAGCTCGAGTTCCGAAGTCAGAGAGATCGAGCGCGCTTCCCGATCAAGTCGAATGCACCCGAAAAGTCTCATGTCAGCAAGTCCATGGATAGCACTCGTAGTTGCTAGGCATTCTCCCGATACTATCCGTCTCCGTCTGCTTTATGTTTAATATTCTTCTGTCTTTGTCTTGCTCATTGTCACCGTCGCGATGTATTTTAGCGTATAATTCAACAGAGTTGCACCTGAACGCCTGGGTGTTTTAGCTGACCTAAGTGAATCAGGTTAGATTTGTAACTATACAGTTATTTGTCGGATACCCTGATCTATGAATAATCTATATTCATGACAATATTGTCCCAAGTTCGCGATTTTTTATAAGCCCACATTATATACAATTTCGAAAATCGCCATCACACAAGTCCTAGTAAATTTTATCGCGAATAAAGTTTAAAAAAAAAATTATGCCGATATGACAATTGTGGACCGAGTTCCAACTGATATGCTGGGTCACTGTATCGCGCCGATATTATAGCTACTCCTGTGCAGCCTTGAAGTATTACTTAAAAACACTTTAACACAATCACTGCATACTGGGCAGTTCTCGGTTTCTTTAACCAATCTAATAATTTTTTATTTGATACCAAATGATTGACTCTTCAAGAAATGCCGGAAGTATGTTTTGAAAACAGATTGTATTGACAAACAGAATTTTAGCTGCATGTTTGGGGAACAACATTTTTTCATTCCAATGTGTATTTCATCAGCACTGTATGTTTCATCTTATGAAGCAAACGCCTTTTTACAGTTGCTATGGGGTAATTGACTGCATGCCGAACCGGTGACATAAACAGAACTGTTTGCTTCAACAATGTGTAGAGGACTATCATCTAAAACTACACCCAGCTCTGACTGCACAGGTTGTTTGATAGATTTATATCAGAACAAGACTTTGAAAGTCTGACCTCTTCACCAGATATGAAGACAAGTCAATTTGACAGTTACTATCTGATGAAGGTTTCAATATTTGGTTACACATTAGCGATCGTACCGATGATCGAAATTGGGAACAGTCAGGAGTCAGGTTATTGCCACCTTTTCATCTCAACAGTGAAAATGTATTTTCCACACAATCTTGTGTTAGACGTGTCAATAAAAATTTAAAATTATAGTCATCCCTTAAATCAGCCCATAAGTTTTTAAGCAAAGCTACATTCAAAAGCCATCCTTTTCGCAAGGTGGAATAAGCCCATTTTTATTTTGACTGAAACTCCATTGACTGTAAGAGTTTAGTCATCTCATCAAGGAACAGCCAATGCTTCGACACTTTGTTTAGTGATGAGCGTAGGCCTATGATTAATATGTGCACACAAACATCTAAGAAGAAATACCACTTGTTTTTAAAGTACAGTGGAATCAGCTTCAGTAATGCCTCTGGTGTGCTCGTGCCTTTGTTGGGAAATTTATTCTTGAACAGAGTATTCAAGTTGGAATTGTCGAGCGATTTAATTAGCATTTTCTTAATATTAACTCCTACAATCCGCATCATATCTTTCTGCAACTATCACAGATAATTCATTTAGTATGGACCCAATTTCATCAAATAATACAGCAAACAATTTATAAAACATCTATGGTTGATTGTTACCTGTGAAGACGTAAAAAGCATTGGCCAATCTCGCTGAAGTTCGACCAACGGAGTGTTTTCAGTCACAATTTGGTTTCTCCTTGGAGAAAGTTATGTTTATTTTGGAATTAACCGTTTTTTTTATCAAGGTTTGATTTTGACCATTAATTTTGAAGATAAGCTATATGTTGCAGAAGACTTTGTACTGTTTCACCTTTAGGGAAGTCTGGTGGGTAATTGATTTTCCCCCTTTTTGTTTTTTTAATGCTTGCATTAGGTCCTGGCATCCCTGGATTGGCTTTGGAGTGTAACTGAATCCCGAAGAATAAAATCCTCTTCAATAAAACTTTGTTTCGTGGAATCCTGAGTACCATTGCACGACCTACAAGGCTTATGAGCCAAGCCTACACCCTCCTTAAAACCACCTACAAAGTTGGATGCAAGATTATCTCCAGCAAAAATAACAAGGATCCATGCATTACAACATCTCGACCTCTTATTTTGAATATTGTTACATTCTCAAGTTCTTGAATATCTTTTATGAATTTAGAAAGCACGTGTTTTACTCCATACTTCCTAATGTAGGAGGTTTTCACAACTGCCAACAGATCTATGGCTCTTTGTGGTTGATGATGTTTAGGATGAATATTTTCTAAGGACCAATAAAATATACCGACTTCATGCGTTTTTATTTTCGAACCAAATGGATTCACCACTTTCCACATTATCATAATCTATGATTATCATGAGAGCATTTGGGTTCTCTGAAAAAACAGGATGATTTTGTACATGATCTCCATCTGAAAAGTTCTGAATCAGGCCATTTCTGCGATATGCTGTTGGATTGTTTACACAAAGTAAAACGTCCTCTTTATTGAGCAATTGCTCTGAGACAGGCAAAAATAGAATATTGTAAAATTCAACTGGCTTAAGAATAAGGTGTTTTGTTGGTTTATTTACCCATGTCAAAACTTCCCGAATCACAATTTTCTCGGGCATGATCAAAGACCCTTGGCTCATTAAAAATTTGTCCATTGAATATCTGTTTTTGACAAACGTTGTTACATCTGTTGGCACCAAGGAGATGATACCAATAGATACGAGTGAAAAAATGAAGAAAACAAAAATCACAAACTAGCGTACCTTGGCTTTCAGACAGTTGATTGTGGAGACGGCGAACTTGCCGCTCGACCGAGGTGTCGATGAAGGTGATGAAGAGGGAAAAATGATAGGCTAGCCTAGTGAGATGAGAGATAGAAGGGGAATAGATAGTGATGAAAGTAATATATTATGATTATGCAACACCAGCGTAATGCACACGAAAATCAAATAAATAACACTTGTAAAAATGCACTGTGAACTGTGCACTGTGTGTGTTTAGAAAATGTCACATAGTGACCACGAAGAAAACGCAAGTTGCAAGTAGATACCCAACAAACATTTTTCACTTTTCTTTTATGGGAGGAAAGAGCTCCTGGGTACTACCTTTTTCCTATGCTTTTAACATGGAGTGAGACACTAAGAGCAGTGTACAGGTAGCACAACCCTGGGATATCCTGAGTACTGCCCAAAAAGCAGCACAGAGGCAGAGCGTGGGTTGCCTTGGAGTATCCTCAGTATTACCCAGAAAGGTAATAGCTCCCATTGAGGTAGCTCACAGGCAGACTGTAGGCAAAATGATGGGATATCCTCTGTACTGCCCAGAAATGTAGCTACTCTTGTGTCAAGAGCAAGTAACTCATCACTGTCATCCAAGGTCATTCATGACTTGATATAGACCCAATGACTGTTCCTTACATGTTTGTATTCTTTATTTTATTTGTATTCCTTGACACCGAAAATAAATACTTGCACAACAAGTTTGTGATCTTAAGTGGTTTAGAAGCAGCAATATTGGTAAAATGCTTATGTGATGATGATATGGCCGCTGTAAAATTCAAGATGGATGCCGGGAGATCTGGTTAGCAATAGTCTATTTGTATTCTCTGACCCCAAAAATATCTACTTACACACCAATATTGTGATCCTAAGTGGTTTAGAAGCCGAGATATTGGTAAAATGCTAAAATTACAAGATAGCTGCTGTAAAATTCAAGATGGCCGCCGGAAAAGCTGGTTCCTATCAAAAATTAAAAGGTATGTGCCTAAGTAGCACGTGGTAAAAATTTGGTGCTTTTGTCCGGCGTGTAAACATTCACCTCAAATTTGACGTTAAGCTGCCCCACTATCCAGTCTAAGCAGAAGTTCATACTAATTACGCACAGATTAATCTTAGCACGCAGCCTGCCTCATGCTGCAGGCATATCACATACGCCGGTTTATCTTTTCAATCCATACGTCAGTAAATACGGAGTCGTAATCTGAGAAGAACTGTATGATACATGTTGTCGCATCCTATTTTTGTTATCAAATTCCAACTCGCAACCTTCTCGTGGTTTGGCCCGTAATTAGGGGAGTTCTTCTCCCTGAAACTAATGGCGAGCTCTGGGTCGTCGTCGGGGAACCCTTTCCCTGTGACTACCTCCCCGACGGCGACGACAATGACAACACGGACGGATGATGACACAGACGGAGACGACCACGACGTGGGGGAACTCCTGTCCTCCCCATACGTTTGTGGCTGGTTCTGACCAGCACAGGCCTGTCCACCCCTTGTCCCCCCGCGTCACCCCATTCGTCCCTCCCTTTGTCTCGATTAGCCAAGTTGCATAAATATGAGACGTTAAGCAATATTTTATCTATCTATCTCGGAGTGGTTGTTGGTACATTTTGGCTTCTTGTATCCTCAACATGCTAAACCGCATCTGGCTAGAGGAGGCATTTCCTAACTCCTGGAAGGAAGCCATAGCTATCCCTATCCTGAAACCAGGCAAAGACAAAGACCAACTTGTAAACTATAGACCAATTTCACTCACGAGCTGCCTGTGTAAGCTTCTTTAACGTATGATTGATAAAAGATTAATGTGGGTTTTGGAGAGCCACAAGCTGATTGTCCCAGAACAATCTGGCTTTCGACAAGGACGGTCGGTTCATGATCACCTTGTCAGGTTGGAAGGGTACATACAAGATGCATTTTTAACAAAACAACACGTAGTGGCAATTTTCTTTGATTTAGAAAAGGCGTACGATACGGCATGGAGATTTGGCATTTTAAAAACTTTACATATGTGGGGCTTTAAAGGGCACCTGCCAATTTTTATTTCAAACTTTTCATCTGAAAGAATTTTTAGGGTCCGAATTGGAAATATTTTATCTAGACCTTTTTATCAAGAGAACGGAGTCCCACAAGGATCAGTTTTAAGTGTCATATGTTTTGCCATATCCATCAACAGAATTACCTCACATATAAAAAAGCCAGTCGAATCATCACTTTTTGTAGATCATTTTTCCATTTACTTCCGAGCTTCGTATTTGAGTTCGATTGAACGTCAACTACAACTAAACATAAAGCGCCTTAAAAGATGGTCAAACGAAACTGGATATAAATTTTTAATCACAAAAACAACATGTGTGCTATTTAGCCTTCGCCGTGGATTATTTCTCAATCCCGACCTGCACATGGGAAGCCATCCATGCCTTACCATTTGCCGAAATAACACGATTTTTGGGAATGTTATTTGATAAAAAGTTATCGTGGAGGCCACATATCTAACAGCTACAAACCAAGTGTTTTAAAGCCTTGAATATCCTACGAGTGCTCAGCAATACTAATTGGGGAGCTGATCGTACAACCATGTTACATCTTTATCGCTCCCTTATCCGCTCTAAGTTGGATTTTGCTAGTTTTATTTATGATTCGGCTAGACCTTCTTATATCAAGACGTTGGATACAGTTCAACACACTGGTATAAGACTATCCACATGCGCTTTCCGTACGAGCCCTATTCCCAGTCTTCTTTGCGAATCTGCAGAACCATCTCTATCCTCCAGAAGAAAGTGCTTAATGCTTAATTACATCGCCTCATTAAAAGGATCTCCTACAAACCCAGCCTATAAAGCAGTTTTCGACCCTCCATTTCAAAATCGGTATGAAGTTCGCCTGAAGGCCTCGAGACTGGTGGGCATCCGCTCACTGGAGCTACTACAGGCCTTAAACATTACACTTCCCCTTGTTTCCTATAAATCAAATGGGGCAATCCCACCTTGGACACTAAACAAACCATGCTGCATAACACAGCTCTCAAAATACAAAAAGGCCACCACATCAAACAAACAATATCTAGCACTATTCAACAAAATTCGATACTAGTACAAAGATTTCTGAAATATTTTTACAGACGGTTCAAAAATGAACAATTCAGTCGGCTCTGCCTTTACAACGGAGAGCAACAACTTCAACTTTAAACTCCATTCCACATACAGGGTCTACAATGCAGAACTGTTTGCAATTCTACAAAGCCTCCTGTTTGCCCAGCAAACACGTATGTGGTTGCCCGCACTCCACCGGCAGTCCCACCCAATGTGGATTCTATGCGGGCAGCCCACAGGGGCCCCATGAGAAAGTGTCTACTGGGCCAGCAGTGGGATCCATGCGGGCATGCCCGCAGACTGCGGGTGACATGTGGGGTTGTCCACAGTATGCCCATATGGTTTAATTACTGATCCCGCATGGCACCCACAGTATACCCGCATGGTTTAATTATTGTACCTGCATGTCACCCACAGTATACCCGCATGGGTATACTGTGGGTCTATATATACTTATATCGCAGACTTTCACGGATTGAATATGCGCACATTGTATTTTCAGGTAGTCGGTGTAGTTTTATTTAATTAGTTCCAACGTTGGAACTAATAAAATAAAACCACACGGACTACCCGAAAATACAATCCCATCAATTTGGCACCTACTTGCTAGCATGTCCTATTGGTCGGCACCTACCTGGCACTGGGTCGGCACCTGTCAGCATGAATGTTTGGCTCAGCAACACGCGACTATTCCACTCGCCCTAGCGAGTTAAATATTGCTGATGGCGAGTGTACACTTTAATCAGGTCTATTTTATCCACTCGCGCAACTAGCAAAACTTCAAATTGTTCGCCGTTATTTATCAATCAAATAAAAATAAAAAATTAGTAAATTTCCAATGCTTTATGCAAATAATTGTTACATTGTTTCAAAGAGGCGGGTCAAGTCACAATTAGATGTGCAATTAGTCAACATCAAAATTAAAAAACAATAAATAGCGGTGAAAACACATAATATGCATAAAACGTAACTTAAAAACTTATGACCGAGGCCACTACTTACTTAAAAACGAATTTTCGGGTGAAACTTCCTCACCCATCATCAGGTTGATACCTCGTAGTCGGTATCAACCTGATGATGGGTGAGGAAGTTTCACCCGAAAATTCGTTTTTAAGTAAGTAGTGGCCTCGGTCATAAGTTTTTAAGTTACGTTTTATATTGTTCCGGGCCAATAAGCTCTTTTTATAGAATACATAATATGCATTCTAATACATTGACATGTCGCATTGATTGTGGAGCAGAGAGTTTATCTGTCGGATAAGGATGGTCTCGGGATCACACCTTCAACAAAGACTAATTGTCATGTCGATAGCTACTGGTGTAGTGGGAATGGCTACATGATAACATAATCTTAAATTTCGTCAAGCCATCAGCTGGTTGTGTGGTCCTAGCATTGTTATTGGCCTAGAAGCTTTTGCTTGCCAGCTTGAAAATGTGGCTTTTAAAAGCAATAAAATTTCTAGAGGAGTACAAATTTAATTATCTACGTGTAGTACGCAATTGCGGTTGCCCACAATCAATTAGGCTAAATAAATTAAAATTATAAACCTAATATATTACAGTGCATTTGTAAATTGCAGGTTCACTTAAAAAAATATTTTTAGAATCTGTAGGATAAAATAGCAATATCAAAGCTAGTAGTTTCAATTGCAGTGGATGTAATAATATTAATTCACATGTACTGACTATAGAAGGCTAATACTTTTGCAAACTTATGTCTATATAGGCCTAATAATAAAAGAAAAATTAAAAATTTACCAGGTTATTTGAAGAAAATCAAATCATCAAAGGAATACCAGTCTTTTGAAAATATCCAGTGATGACGCTATATCGAGAAATAATTTCATAACTTAGGCCTAGGTAGGCCTAAAATTCAGATATTATGTAGGCTATGGTCGTCGATGCACCCAAATAGCCCATTGAATAACAT
The DNA here is from genome assembly GCA_024449915.1 of Sweltsa coloradensis. Classification (NCBI taxonomy): domain Eukaryota; kingdom Metazoa; phylum Arthropoda; class Insecta; order Plecoptera; family Chloroperlidae; genus Sweltsa; species Sweltsa coloradensis. The sequence continues at coordinate 61,187 of JAMZAV010002843.1, read as the reverse complement.
ATTTACTTTGCAAATATTCTAAAAAATATAGAACCTATTATGAATTTTTATGGTCAATCTGCATGCATGCAGGCCTAGACATAATTTGGCTTAACGGTAAAAAACAAGAAAGCAATTATTTTTTCAATAATGAAGAATTATATTTGTGCATGCGAGTGCTGCAATCTATTATTTTTAGGGATGCGCACGATAATCAGTAATGGATATAATTTTGATAATCGATAGTCAAAATTCATTATCGATAATCAAAATATAAAATAATTGGTCAATAGTGGCACGAACCAGAACTCTATGGACAGAGTTATATTATCTCACGTTGAGCCATGAGCCACGTTGAGGCTGGGCTGAATATGGTGTCACACTCAAGATTTATGTTTGAAAATGAGCCATCAGTCGATAACGGGAACCAAACACATGACATCGAAGACAGCAAGGCAGCAAATGGAACGCAATTGTATTTTTTTGACTTTCACTTGCCACACTTGAGGTTCCAGTTATAGATCGGAACAGGCTTTGTGATATCGATTCGATAATGAGTAATGACAATAGGTAGGTACCATTTTGATAATCGATAATGAAAAAAATATCGATTTGCATCCATAAATATTTTTATATGCAATTAGCAGATTAACAATTGTGCTTTTTTTATTATTTAAGCCAATAAGATTAACACACATATTAGTCGGATGCGGTTCACTCATCCATTCTTAAAACAAGTAACAAATTATAAAGTCGGGACTTGGAGTTAATCGCACGCATGATGCCCTAGATATACATACTCTATAGGCCTAGGCCTATAGCAATAAGCAAAGGAACGGTAGGACAAATATTGCAAAGAAACAATTTTTTTTATTGATACCAGTTGCACGATCATTTTATATACTTAGCTAATTGTTTCATGGAACAATATAATTCATTCACAATGTCATAAATCTCATGTGTTGAGAAGAAAACTTTTAGTCCTACAATAGACCTAAAGTAACACGCATGCAAAGCACATGCAACATTGTTGGTAGGCCTACAATTTTGTGATCTGTAAACACTTGGTATGATTTAAATGTCACCGGTGTTTGAAAATAGATTTTACTATAGGCTACATCAAACACTTGCTGGACAGAAAAAAGTTCACTTTTGACTTTGAAATTTTGTCCCACACAAAATAATTTACTTTTTGTCAGAATCACTAATTGAGCTTTGAAATTTGCAAGTTGGAGACAAGACAAAAATAATTCACAGGTCCAACACGTCATCCCTGGGGGTAGTTTTTCATCAGCCACTCCCTGTCTGGGCCCGGGGTAGAATAGGCCCAGAGCATGGCTCTGCTAATCGTAAAAGGCGATTTAAGAGAAAAAGTCCAACTCGCAAACATCAGCTAGCATGAAGGGTAGTATATTACTTCCCGAATCTAGAGGCGAGCTCTGGCCGGATGGGGTGTGTGTTGCAGAGAAAGCTCTCGTGCAACTCTTTATCACTCCTTTTTTCATTCACACATCCTTCATCATCTTTATTTTCTTCTTTCACTATTTTCTTCTCCATACTTGCCGGCATTCTCTGCAACAACCACTCCGCCGTTCCCACCCAGTCCTTCCCCATCCCAGCCAACATCCTCACTCCTTCCCATTATCTCCAGTGGCTGCTAACTGATGACGACCTGGTACGAGTAAGGTATTGACTTGGTCAATTAATGGCTATGACAGCATTGGGCTTGTCTGCAGGTTGCGTCGGTTGTATGCCCACCGCACGCGGGGCGTCCGTTAGGCTTCAGGTCGTCTCTCGTGCGGTGTTAGAAGATCGATTGCGCCTGTAGGCATCCGGACGTGAAATTGGCACTTTCCTACACGCCGCTTGATGAAAAGGAAGTCTATAAGGCTCCACCACATGGGTCACACCATGGGGTGGACCCTTGAGTTTACAAGGCCCTATGTGGTAGAACCAACATGGGTTAGTTGAGTCCTATTCCGAGCACTTGTTGTGGGTTGTCCCCAAATTAATCATGGTTAAAAGAAGCCGTTTTGATTTAGAAAATGATAACGTATCGAAACAGACAGTTAGGACTTCAGGGCCCCACCTTAAATTCCTAATTGTAAAAAGATCTGACTTAAACGAAAGTTTTGAAAAAGTATCGCCTTTCTACATTCGAAAAGGGATAGAAGGAATTTCCTCCTCCGTGAAGTGTGTTAGAAAACTCCGTAACGGCACACTAATGATAGAATCAGATTCAGAGAAGCAGTCAAATGATTTACTAAAAGCGACTCGATTGGGAGACTTGCCTATTATAGTGGAGGAACATGCCACTCTTAATACTTCGAAGGGAGTAATTAAGTCTTTTGACTTAATTTACTGCAAAACTGATGAGATCAAAGTTGAACTCTCTTCACAAGGCGTCATTGATGTATACCACGTCCAAAGCAAACGTTCCACATCCGATGAAGAAACTGAAAAGGCAAAACCATCACCAATATTTATTCTTACTTTTAACAACCCAGTTCCTCCTAAGTTCATCTATGTTGGGTACCATAAAGCGAACGTGAGACCCTACATTCCGAAACCTTTGCGTTGTTTCCGCTGCCAGAAGTTTGGACATTCTCAAAAATTCTGCAAATCCAAACAACTCTGTGCGTGTCCGTGGGCCCAAAAATGTCAAAAAACAACTCTGAACTTAACAAATTTAACCATTCAAAGTCCATCACACCTTGATAAGAAACAAACAGCAAAAAGATGTAAGATCCCCTTCAAATACAAAATTTTTAAAAAAAAAAAAAAACGACAGCCAAGCTCTCCTTCAAAAGTCTTCGGCTGTGAATGCTGTGTGATATAGAAGTTGAGCCAAGCTTTTCATTCTTTCTCCCTAGTTTTGCATTGAAAAGAAGTAAGATCATTTCGCCTGTTGACGAGCGCCAAGCCAACGATTTTTGTGGGTTCGTTGGCTTGGCGCTCGTCAACAGGCGAAATGATCTTACTTCTTTTCAATGTGAAACTAGGGAGAAAGAATGAAAAGTTTGGCTCGACTTCTATATCTCACAGCATTCACAGCCGAAGACTTTTGAAGGAGAGCTTGGCTGTCGGTTTTTTTCAAATTTTTGTATTTGTGGGGGATCTAGCCTACATGAAATAAATGTGAATTGTTAATGAATAGAATCTGAATGGATATCTATTACTATTAGACTTAAATTATTATTTACCATTATTAATTTGTTTTAAGTTAGTAACATAGGTTTAATCATTTTAGTAGGACTAGTATTTAAAACTGCCTTAATAGGCCATAAATAAAATACTGTTTAGAAACCTGTAAGATTTGCGAAGTATTGTTGAAGGACGTCCCTCAACGACTGAACTTCATTTCGTAGTTCTTCAACTCTTCCGGACAGTTGGCCGATAATTGGGTCCGTAAATGGTGTCACCGCCGATGTGGATGGAGGCACCTTCAATGACGACGGTGTCACCGCGGTTGTGGATGGTGGCACCTTTGATGAGGACGGTGTCACCGCGGTTGTAGATGGTGGCACCTTCAATTACGACGGTGTCACCGCGGTTGTGGATGGTGGCACCTTTGATGAGGACGGTTTTTGGATATTGCTTTACGTCTCATATTTATGCAACTTGGCTAATCGAGACGAAGGGAGGGACGTAAGGGATGACGCGGGGGGACAAGGGGTGGACAGGCCTGTGCTGGTCAGAACCAGCCACAAGCATATGGGGAGGGCAGCGGTTCCCCCACGTCGTGGTCGTCTCCGTCTGTGTCATCATCCGTCCGTGTTGTCTTTGTCGTCGCCGTCGGGGAGGTAGTCAAAGGGAAGGGGTTCCCCGACGACGACCCAGAGCTCGCCATTAGTTTCAGGGAGTGAAACTCCCCTATTCACGGGTCAAACCGCGAGAAGGTGTCGAGTTGGAATTCGGTGTCACCGCGGTTTTGGATGGTGGCACCTTCAATGAGGACGGTGTCACCGCGGTTGTGGATGGTGTCACCGCTGATGTGGATGGTGGCACCGCTTATGTGGATGGTGGCACCTTTGATGAGGATGGTTTCACCTTTGATGAGGATGGTTTCACCTTTGATGAGGACTATTTCACCTTTGATGATAAGGACGGTGTCACCTTTGATGACGATGGTGGCATCGTCGATGAGGATGGTGTCACTGTCATTAGCGTCATGCTGTTGCCTATTAACTGCTGTTTTAGAGCAGCTCTAGCTGCATTTTCCTGTAACACAAATTTACAAATAGGGCACAATCAAACATGTAGGCCTATCTAAGCCTTAGTAATAGACCTAAGTCTAAGTAGTATTTTATTTAGAGATACATAAGCTCCACATGGAGTTTCTAGTTGCATTCTACATTACATGTGGTAGGCCTACTGACTGACTATAATACCGGTAATTGGATATGTTGATATTTTTTATGTTTATTTGTTGCATAACGTCTCAAATAGGTACATATAGGAATTTGACGGAAGTGTTTTTTGCATTAAATTTATGATTTATTTATGATTTATTAAGTAAGTATTTGCTTGGATTTGGCCGCGGAAAGTAGTTTCTGGACCTATTTAATCACTCTTCGTTTGCTTGAATCGGTCGTTTTTACTTTCATCTTCTGGTCGCCACTTTTCAAATTTATTTTATTGGTTAAGTTTTACCTGCTTGTCACTGATTTGTTTTTTTCTTTGTTTCGTAATAAATAATTATATGATGTCAGATGTCTGTATTTTGTGTTGATTGTTGGAAGACCAACTTCACGCAGTATGGGCGTGTGGCTAGTGTGTTGTGAGTTGTTATGTAAGCCTAGCGGAAATTTTTTTTAATTGGTTTCCGCGCATTTATTTTTAATTAACTATGAAATATCAATGATTTGGGGAAATAATATTCAAAACAAAATAGTGATTTTGTCAAACTAGCAGAGTTCCCTCAAATATTGCTAGGCTGTATTACTATTTGAGACAGTGGGGGGGGGGGGGGGGGTGATATAGCCTACCTAGATGAAGATGAAGGACAATTACAAAAACCCATACCTTATGCGAGATTCGAAACCACGACGACACGACCCTCTGGTCTAGTACGCTCCAACGTAGCAATATAGCCTACCAACATGGTAAAATAAATAAATACGCTTGAACTGAAGCTACATTTTACATACCGTATCCATAGAGCCCACTTCCAGTCTTATAGCTGACGGCCCTTGTTGGTCATCATTGTCATCATCATCCGAATCAGACACGTCTGATTTGTCAGATGCCGTTGCGAGGTTGGCAGCCGGGGTTTGCCGGCTTCGTTTTCTAGGCAATACATCTTCCAGCAGCGAACGTAGCATTTGTTCATTTTCTACAAAATACAATTTATTTAAATAAATTAAATCAAGTAGGCCTAGGTCCTATTTGATTGTTGGAAGGACTTGCCATAATATATTGCCTAAGAATTTTTAATGGGTTAGGATATGACTAGGCCTAGCACGTGAAATGCGGGGGCTTTTCTTTTGAACCTTATTTTGAGTGAACAAGCTTCATCTCAGAATTAATAATAAGAAAAGTAATAATAATAGGCTAATGGTTCATTATCGTAGCCTACGTATGTATCTATATTTTGTGATATGCATTTATGTACAGACATCCACACAATGTCATGTTGGTGTTGGGTAGGGTACAAATTGAACAAATCTGGTAAGCCTAAATTAGCCTGTGCCCTAGGGCATAGGCCTAGTCCAATCAGGCCTTGCAGGTCTACTAGGTATATCCCACGAGCACCCCAAACTACCTGGCCCAAAACTTCCAATTAGTCTTAGTCTCGGGCTAGGATTTAATAAATATCAAGCTGCGGTCTACGTCTAGTCTAAGCAGACCTTCTAGAGACTAGGCCTACCTACAGTTAACTTTTTGGCAGTGGATATTTTTACGTTCAGTGTTTTTATTGGTTTATATATCAGCAGTAAGCTTTACTACCTACATACATTACATGTTATTCTTACGTTCAGTGTTTTTATTGAAAAATCAAAATCAAAACTGTTAGTAATTTGATGTGGATTGATGAAGGATTGGGTGATATAATATACAAATGAGAACACTGCGTGGTGCGTGGTGGAAGTGAGTGGACCTACATGGAGTAGGACCTACATTACTTAAGAACCAACCAGTGAAAATAAGCTTTGAATGATTGCTGCTAGCCTGTCAAAACTTTGCAAATGATAATAGTAATATTGGCCTAGGCCTGCGGTTGTTTTCAAAAATATTGTACAAGGCCTAAACACTAAAATATGCTATGGTAGAGGGTGTTTGGAGGGGGTGTAGGGGTACTTGTTATTACTTCAAACACTAGGCCCTAGGACTTTCTGACCGTTTATCCTGAACCAAATTATTTTTGCATAAGCCTAAGATTGTTTATGATATTATTATTTGGTGGTAATGACATACCCCTAAAACGAGTTGTTAAGGGATGATGTGCGTAGCTTGCTTAATGCACTTTACTTTTCGTATTTATTGTCCTAGGAACATAATTTAAACAGATAAACGATGCTTACCTTACACATTAAAAAATATAGTTGACATAGCCCAACATACCCCTAAAACGAGTTGTTAAGGGATGATGTGATCATCTGGGTCCGTCCTGACGCCTTTGGTGGTAATAATATGTTCCAAAAATGGAACAGACTCTTGACAGAAATTAGATTTTTTAAGTTTGCTGTGAAACCGGCTTTCCGTAGACATTGTAACAGTAAATTCAAATGGCGTATATGGTCCTCCCACGTTTGTGACGCCACCAGGAGATCGTCTATGTACGCTGTGTTGAAAGACGAGATTTCTGGCCCGAGAACGAGGTCCATACATCTAGTAATACCTGCCACAGCCGTGGTGATGCCAAAGGGCAGGACGCGGTATACATAGGATTTACCTTCATGCAGGAAGCCAGTGTATTTTCTGTCCTTGCAACGCAGAGGAACTTGATAATAGGAGCTTGTCAGGTCGATTGTTAACATAAATTTTATTTTTTCGAAACGTTGCGAGATTTCTTCTGGGTCTCTTACTGTTTCATGATCTTTCACCATTCTTGAGTTTAAATTTTCGCGCATCCATGCACAGCCTAACACTGCCATCTTTTTTTCCACTGTAACGAGAGGGTTTGTAAACTCTGTCGGTGCCCTCTCGATGATTCCGCCTGCCATCATTTCTTCTATTTGTTGTTTGACGGCGGTTCTTAAGGCATAGGGGATGGGGTAGGCTTTCTGTCTGAAAGGCGTTGAATCAGCGCGGTCAGTCAAGCGCGGTGTCAGTTGGATAGCGTGCTCATAAACGTGTGTTAGCCCTGGCGTCGTAGAAAAAGCTTCTTTATTGTCTGTGAGCAGGGTGCGGGGATCTTCCACTTGTTTGCCGGTCAACATTGACATGTTATTTACTCTCTCGTCGATCTCGTTCTGTGTCAGGCAGCCCCCCATGCAGGTGTAGGGGGTAAACGCCCTGGGACATCGTTTGCTGATGCTGGCAGATTGTGAACAACGGAAGATAATAACTTTGGGTCTTCAAATGAGACCTTGTGTAGGTTGTTAACCTCCCCCTCCTCTATGTACAGTCTGTTAATCGTCAATTGTTTTGCGTCGAAATGTTACAGTTAGTCCATAGAAAAAGAAAAATCCCTGAAAATGTGATATCTGCAACAATATAGTGTCGTCACGATGACCCTCACTACATATCTTCATATATTACCTGCAACCAATTAATTACACATCTAAAAGTACATGCGCCACTGGCATGAAAATACTCATCGCTGAGGCTTTGTAGTGGCTTAGGCTTTCCCCAAACTTGGGGCATGTCTGTTTTTGACAGACTAGAATGGCTATTTACCAATGTGATTAGTACTCCAATATGTTTACACTTGCGTCCGGTACCAGCGAAGCAATTGCTTTGCTGCCAAGTTGTTACGCATTCAACGTCAAGCTGTAAAATATAACACATAACAAAAACTTGTAAAAATACAGCCAAACCTTACACATTCAAAAGAAATGACATCTAAAAAAAGTGCCAAGCTCATCTACTTTTCCACATTTGCGCATTCTTAATTCATAAACGTACAGTGTCCCGTAACAACATCCTTGAAAAGCTTCACAAAATAGAGATTGCAACTATAAATTTAAACGTAATAGTTCATTCAAATTCTTTTTTTCTAATTATTTTAACGTAATGGTCATGCAAATTCTATTTTGCCATGCTTTTCAAGGATGTTACGGGACACTGTACGTTTATGAATTAAGAATGCGCAAATGTGGTAAAGAAGATGAGCTTGGCACTTTTTTTAGATCTCATTTCTTTTGAATGTGTAAGGTTTGGCTGTATTTTTACAAGTTTTTGTTATGTGTGGGATCTCATTACTTTTTCAAGTTCTAATGCAAAATTATTTGTTAAAATATAATAATTTTATTATCAAAGTCGATTTAATTGCTATGGTATTATCAATTAACAATAGAATGAAAAAATATAATGGTCCAAAGACTTGCTTTTTGTAAACAATGTAGGCGATTATTGTCACGTAACTATAGTTACTTGTTGATTGTATGTCTGTATAAGGCTTATTTTAAAACCTTTATTTCGAAACCTTCCTGCAATTTTTTTAAAACTTTTTCTTTCAAAGGGAATTACATCACTATTACCTTAATGTCCATGTAAAATATGAACGTTGTAGCCCCACCCGTTTGGTCAGAATCGCTGGGCAATTGAAACTGACGGATTAGAAAGTAGTAGTAGCCAGTAGTAACTAACATCCTTAAAGTGATTTTGAGCATGTTTCAAGTCATATTTTCACCAAGAAGGAATGCTCGTACCCCAACCAAATTTGGCATGTGTTGTGGGGTACCTAAATCCCATCGATTTTGATAGTTTTCAAATTCACATCACGTTTCATGATGGCTGGGTGACACCTCGAAATCACCCCAACTCTGCTTGCTGTATAAGGTGCCTGAGTGTGTAGCGCACCGCGGCTTGGCTGCGGCGCCCTAACGGGCACCTAGATACGAAAATGAATAAAATCAATCTAATTGGCCTAAGACAAAGGGCTAGGTCTAATAAATCATCAATTATCATGTCATCAAGTCCCGGACATAACGCAAAAGTGCTTCGTAAGCGGCACGAGTTTGCTTTACTATCAAAGAGTACACGACTGGCAGTGACTGGAAAACAAACAGTAGACAGTCAAATTCAGACCCTACTCTCAGAAAACAAAACTTGTCCGAAATATACTTTCTCACAAACATGGTGGAATGTAACCCTACTTGTTATTTTGAAGGTGACCATTCTCTTGTTGTCAATCAGGGTAGAGCGCAATGATGTGATGCGAGTAGGTTTGTGCATTATGGGACGCAAGTTAAATGCTCAGCAAGCGTCTGTAAGGAAAGCACACGGTTTGACAATTTTAGTAAATCCACACTGAAGTCGCCACATAGAAATATTTCTGATTTTGGAAATCGTTTTGTGTGTCAGATCAAGAGAGACTCAAGCTTATCAATGAAGAAGGACAAGTCGCCTGATTGGGGTGATAATTAATTGTTAGATAGTATCCATAAGACACCTGTGCATTCGTACAATTTTGTCAATTCACATTCCATGAATTTAATCAACGGGTGATATCGTGTTGCGCCTTACAAAACATTGCTGTGTAAAAGCCTTTCGACAATACATGCTATCAGTGCAATATGGTGGAAGGGAAAAATTGGGACAAAAATAGTCTCTGCACAGATATCATCATGATATATAAACCATTTCTATAGAGAGAATGCTAGTTGAACACACTGGTCCAGTGAAAGGAAGAAGGTAATGAAATTCTGATGCCTGAAATTGAATCCATCAACCTCTACTGGTCACTGTCGATTGAACTCGGTGTGTCAATAAATCCTAGCGTGTTACAATCTACTATCTACATGCAGGTTTTGTGTGTAACATGGAATGCATTGTGTTCTTATTGGTCCATAATGATAATAAAATCTATGGATATAGTAATGTCTGCAAAAATGAATTGTCATCACGATGAACCTCACTACACATTTAAATCTCTAGCTCACATCCAATAATTACACATCTTGGAGTTCATATGCTACTAACAAACATACGATTCTGAATAATTTTAATGCATTTAACGTGCCACATCGATATGACCTCGCCGCCCCGCACCTTTTGTACTGCCATCTACACGGGCTACAGTTAGCACAGCAGCAGCCTAGCCCGAGGCCCTCGTGATGGTACAGGTAGGCCTGTTCGGTAATTCGGTATACCGGTTAAATAACCGGTTATTTTGTATACCGACAAACCGGTATTCAAGTTGCTAAATAACTGGTATACCGGTTATCGGTATTAGCAGGTATACTGTTTTTTTGTGTTAACCGGTATACGGTTTTCATACCGGTTTTTGGTATTAACCGGTATACCGATTTTCGATATAAACCGAGTTTTGGTATATGACCGGTAATTCTAGCACTCCGGTTTTCGGTGTAACAGGTTTGGTATAACGATTGTCGGTTTAAACCGCTAAACCGATAGCCTGTGATCCCTGTTGATTCGGAAATCGATGAAACGGTATCGCTATATAGAAATGTGCGTCAGCATACCAACAGCTTTTTCAAATGCATTGTTGTTGAAATGTTACTATTTCAAATATTTATTTAACTGTAGTTCATTGTTGTGTATGCATCTATGTTATTAGTTTTATTTAGTTGTCCTCCTTTTTAAATCAGTTTTATAACTTAAAAGGATAGACGATAAATAAATAAATAAAATAAAATAAAAAGCTACCAACGATCATAGAATTATTACAAAATGCAATGCACCGTGCCTGTGTGCGTTATATTATGTTATGGCCATTGTCAACACCGTCCGCGTCGGTGCACTGTGACGTCGTAAAACATAATCGAAGGGTGGGTCTGATTTGCTTGGCATGTGCGACGGCGGACGGAGGTACTTATTCAAATATGTAAAAACAATATAATAGTAACCTGCTAATCGGGAATATAGCATAGAAAGAAGGGCTTACTAGGAGCATCGTCGATGTATGCAATTAGGTTGCATCGAATTTGATTGATTGGTTGTTCAGTGTAAACCGGTATATCGGTTATTTAATGTTAACCAGTTATTCGGTATAAACCTGTTAATACCGTTATACTGGTTATTCTGTTTAAACCGATATCGGTGAATACCGATTATCCGGTTTATACCGGTTATTCGGTATAAAGCGGCATACAAATACCGGACATCCGGTTAACCGGTATATACCGAATAAACGGTATCGGTATTTTGACCGTTTACCGACACCAATACCGGTATTTTCAGATACCCGGTACGAAAATTTCCATACCGAACAGGCCTAGGTAGAGGCCAGCAACTGCATTGAGTGACGTCACGAGCGGAGGCCGACTGGCGAGAGGCCGTAACATGGCGCGTATAGGAATAACACGACGCGGAACACAATTTTTGCCTGATATATCAAAATTATTCATTTATGGTGCCCTCATGTACATGCCGCAAGGTTAAGGATAGTTTTATGGTACTGTTGGAACTTATTTTGTTCCGCGTTTACATCGTGTGACAGTGTAAGCGGCACCTAAAGAGAAACTATATTGACGTTTTATTCTTCGTTTTAACCATCAATCTTTCACGTACGATATATTCGAATGATACGTATATTTAAAACATTTTGTTGAAGTGCCAATTGTATAAATTGGATTATCTTGTATTCAAATATTGTCATAACATTAAAGTATAATCGGTTTTGCTCACCTTTTTTTTTTGGAGATTATATTCAAAATTTAATAAGCCATTAGAATGTACGTGTATGGTATTACGACGCCTGCGAATAAAATGCCGTCAGTTGGTACATTTAGTAGAAACATTTTGGAATAATAGAAAAATTAGTTTTGTCACAGTCACATTATTATAAAACTTACCTAAATTGCAGCAGATGGACGAAGAGTTTTCCCAGCAAATGTACGACAGCTTACTACGCGTAACTTATTTATAATATATACAATCATGCCATCGTAACTTAACAATTGTTGTCATGCTAAATCTAAAAGTTGTTTCACTTGTTTGGCCTGTTGCTACTCTGTAGTTAGATCCACACCCCGGGGCACAACATTTACGTGGCATTTTATAACGTGAATCACAGTTTACTTTACAATAAGCAAAATAGTATCAATGTACTTTTAAAACAGTCAGTTTAAAACAAAACATGGTTAGGGTATTACACTATTTGCACACGAAAATATTATTATCACTCTCTAGGAATAAACCGATGTAATACATTATACAAAATGCACTTGAGTTCACGCGGACTTTTAACTCTACTGCCCGCACGTTGGTCTTGTGGTTAGCGTATCTGCTTCCAATGCAGAAGGTCCAGGGTTCGATTCCCGCGAAAGTCAGAAGTTTTTTAACTTCTGATTTGGACTTAAGTCCATCAGTTCTTGTCTTAGGAGTTTGTAAACGGTGACTTTGGAGCCGTCCTAGTAACGAAGCACATAATAAATTTCAGAGTTGTTCTGAATCGGCCTTGTTGATTCTGGCGTTGATTCGCGGGTGTTCGCACTGTCCATACCACTACTTGCTATATTTCCTATTAAAAATATCGATCTTTGGTTGGTTATCGCTCACTCGTCGATTGCGTCGGGGCCTGCAGGGTTGGCTTGGTCGCTTTGATTTAAAGTCCCCCACTGAAAATCAGTTATATAACTGAGTGGGTAGACTCTAAATAAAATTTATTATTTATTTTATTATAAAATTTGGCTTGGAGAAGATGTTAACACAACTATGTCGAGACGTGAACTAATTGAATCTGTATTGAAGACGAAATATACCTACCATAATAACTCATGTGTGTTCATACGGAAATAAGTATTACTTGGAAATTGGAAATTAAAATATGTCCTCAATGGACCTGATTTACAATGCAAGCAACGCTGGACTAGGATTCTTAAAGGAATTTTGATTACTATCTTACCTTACAGGAAGTGCAAACTTTTTCAAGTCTGTGCACACTGCACAGTACTATGTTGTAAAGTAGGTATTTGAAAGTAGCATGCATCAGATGGCCAGGAATGCCATGGAAACAAATGAAATTGGGAGATGTTGTTTAGCGCGCAATGCTACAGCATAGCGCGTAGAGCTGAGAGTCGGCCTCCGCTCGTGACGTCACAGCGAGAATCGGCAGCCAAATGCAGGCCTGGAGAGCGAAGCGATATATCTAGACGGCGTTGCCTACCCTCGCAGTCTGTCTGTTGTTCTTGACGCCGGCGGACGTGTTTTGCCTTCGCTCTTCGTTGTGTTCTTGTTCGGCCTCCACAGTAGGCGTTGTCGTCTGTTTCTGCTGAATGTGGTCAGTTTAATGTCTGTTCTGTCCAGACTGATAGGTTTTGTTCTTCGAATTTGTGTCCGTCTTCGTTGTTTTATGCTGTTTGCCTGTCGGTAGGGAAGTAGCTTACTTTCCATAAGTTGTTTCCCTGATTCGTCGACGTGCAACGTGGATGCTTGGTCTCTGCCAACTGGTGATCGATTTCATGGCCACGGTATTTATTTACAAGTATTGCTTTTGAGGTAAAATCAGAATTTTACAAGTAAGTCTATAGTAAAAGAAAAATCGCTGAAAATGTGATATCTGCGACAATATAGTGTCGTCACGATGAGCCTCACTACATATTTTCTTATATCACCTACAACCAATTAATTACACACCTTATAGCACATGCGCCACTGTCATCAACACGATTTGATAAAAAGTCAATGCACCTTGAGTGCAGCTTCGATATGACCTCGCCGCCCCGCACCTTTTGACTACTACCTGCACGCACACAGCAGAGAGCCTCGCCTCGCAGTCGGTCTGTTGTTCTTGTCCCAGGCAGACGTGTTTTGTCCGCGCTCTTTGCTCTGGTCTCATTGGACCTCCACAGTACATGGAGTTAGCTTCTGCTGCTGCTGTATGTGTTGCTTGTTCAAGTCTTTGCTGTGTCCTCGTTCTCATTTATCATTCTGTTTAATGTTTGTCACTTCAGGAGGTTGTCTGTCCAGTCCAGATGGGAAGTTTAAGTTCTCTCTTTATTTTGTCCTGCTTGTCAGAGAAGCTCTCCGTCTGTTCGGTCTGTGCAGCCTAAAGAGTTGATGTCCAGAAAGTGCTAGTTTTTTGTCTGTTCAATGTGTGATTAGAGCCTTGACTCTGTTAATGCGCAGTGCTTTTTTCCGCTCTTAGTTCCGCTCTTTTTCGGACTCCACAGCAAATGGCGTTGGCTTCTGTTTCATTTTAATGTGGTTCAGATAAACGTCTGTTATCTTTAAGAGAATGTCTGTTCCGTCGAGACTGAAAGATTTTGTTGCTACTCAGTAAAGTGTTTGTGATCTCAGTGTTGTTCTCCGTCTATTCTGTCTGTTCTGTTCTTGTGTCAGAACTGGTAAGCACGTTGGAAATGGAGGTTAGAGTGGCGATGTTGCCGGTGAGGTTTTTAGTTTTACTCCTGTTCCGGGTCTTCACCTTTTTCAACTTTTTCTTTCAAAAGGTACTACATCACCATAACCTTAATGTCCATGTAAAATATGTACGTTGTAGCCCCACCCGTTTGATCAGAATTGGCCCAAATATCACGAAAATATCGCACTAAAAATCGAAAAAAAAAATCGCTTAAGCACGATATTCAAGAGGAATATTTCTTCAGTTGTGCCCAAAAATGAAGGTCAAATTTTTAAAGATTTCGAAGGTCCCCTCCAATTTTCATCAAGATCGCATGTGCTGTTTGCCCGGTAGAGAGCGAACGAATAGACAAAAATCCAAACCAAAAAAACACCCGAGCTAATTTTTTGGGGGGTCAGTGAAATTGAAGTCTTTGCTTTGCTCATCCAATTGTTATTTTTTATATTTATTACTATTTACCTTCGATCAATTGGTAAATTATTATTTGAGTGAATGACAATCATTATGTGGTCCACGCATTAACACTTACAGGGATCGTTCACCTGTTATGTAAAGGTTTACACAGACACCTATTTACCTGACTCCATTTACAACAAATTACTGACCAAAAATAATCGTAGTAACGCTAAATTAATTGTTAAATGTGCAAAGAAATTTCCTTCATCTTCCCCACTTATCTGTCGTGGCAACAGTGCACGAGTAGCGGCCGGCAGAGTGTCGAGTGTCGAGGTGAGCTGCGTCATCTTATTGGGCTACACTTAGCATGCAACACAAGCTTTGAAGGAGGGTGGGGGATAAGACATTGATACTCGATTTAAATTAGGTCGAAACAAAACACATGTGCATCTCTCAACCCGGCTGAGATGGATTTGGTAATTTCTGGATTGATTTACATAACATGTACATCTGTTATTAACACATAGCAAAATACAAATACGCATATACAATCTGTTGTTGTTGTTTTCCTATGCCCGCAACTACTTTATAAAGTCATCATGCGTCTAGCCGCCCAGTAGAGACATGCCTCCCTCTCATTCCTATCCATGCCCTCTGGCATTTCGTCTGTCACTTTCTTCAGTCCAGTGCATACGTGTAAGTGTCGTCTGTCTTGCACTCCGTCGTTACACAATCTGCATACATCTGATTCGATTATTCTGAATCTATGGAGATGTTTTGCCAGCAGGTCATGCCCCGTCTCCAAGCGAAACATTCCTGTTTTTATCTTCCTTTTGTATGTTAAGTTTCTCTTCTTGTTAGCATAAGCCTCCCAGCTTTTATCCTTTGACTCCTCTTTCCATCTTTCTTTTACTTCATTGTTCTGGGCTGATTTGAGATGTGATTTTATTGCACTGTAGGACACGGGTTTAGCAATTTGTTCCTTCTTACTTCCCATCTTTGCTAGGAAGTCTGCCTTTTCGTTCCCATTGATTCCACAGTGGGCAGGCACCCATTGCAGAACTATTGTGTTCCCAGTCTGCATTAACCTTAGAATCTTAACTTAACACTTCTTAATTTCATAGTCTGCTTCCACTTTGTTCACTATTGCCTCTATAGCTGCCTTACTGTCTATCAAAATAACTTCTTTCCTATCAATGAACTTTTCCATTTTTTCCAAGGCTCTATCTGTCGCTTTTACTTCCCCATCATAGTTACTACCATTCCTTCCAGTCTTCAAACTCCCTGCTGTATACTCCAGCCCCTGCATTACCCTGCCGTGGTGTGGCCGATCCGTCCGTGTAAACGTGCAACCACACATTCTCTGGATACTCTCTAAACAGATATGAGTATGTTGTCATTTTTAGTTCAAGATCCTGGTGATTGTCCTTTCTACCGTTTATACCCTCTATATGCAATCTGTGCAAGATGTTAAGCGCTGATAGGTGTATATTGGGATTTTGTAATGTCTTGTCTGTGTTCTAGGACTTTTTCTTCAACCAATCTTCTTAGAATGTTTTTTGATTCTGTAATAAATGTTCTTGGTGTTTTTAGGTTCTCATGTGGCTCCCTATTCCAGTATGGTTCATCCATTCTTACAAGCTTTTCGTACAGACAACCTGCAGCTACTTCCCGTCTAGCTTCCAGGGGTGGCACTTTGCTTATTACTTCCATTGCCGCTATTGGTGTTGTTTTTACTCCACCAGTTATTAGCCTTAGTGCTTTGTTCTGTACCCTCCTTAACTTATCCAGGGATGTCTTAGGTGCATTTATCATCAGACCATTTCCATACTCTAGAACCGGTCTTACATATGTTTTATATGTTGTTGCCAAGGTGTCCTCGCTTGCTTCCCATGTTACTCCAGCTACTCTCTTCATTAGATTTAGTCTTTTGTTTCCAGTATGAGTTATTTTTTCTGTGTTTAGTCATAGACATTTTTTGGTCCATTTTCACTCCTAGGTATATTGGTTCGTCATCTTTCTGTAGCAATGCATATTTGTATTTTATCTTAAACTCTGGTATTATTCGTCCACTTGTGTGATAATCATTCACAGTTTTTACCTCGTTTACTTCCATTCCATTTTCTTTAGCCCAACATTCTAGTACCTTATTCATTTCTGACTCCATCTCCTCCATGTCTCTTCCACTGTACCATAGCACTACGTCATCTGCAAACATCTTTATTTCAACCTTGCTTCTATCTCTGATATTTTTGGATAGATCATTGATGTATACAAGAAAGAAGGTTGGATTGAGCGGGGCGGTTAAATTGAGGGAGGCAATTAAATTGAGGAGGGCGGTTAAATTGGGGGGGGGGATACGAGTGTGGTTACGGGAATGGGGTTGATTTAAGGGCTGGCTGACGGGACGGGGGAGGTTGCCAATGATCAGTGGTCGGTGGTCTGTGGCGGTCGGTGGCTGGGTGGTGGTGAGGGCCACGTCTTCGTCGACTTCCCCTTCGGAGTTGGTCTTATCGGGGAACATCTTTAGTGCTTCTTCTGTAGAAGGAGGAGGCACTCTTATCCGATGCTCTTCTACTTCCCCTTCGGAGTTGGTCATTTGATTTAAGGGCTGGCAGACGGGACGGGGGAGGTTGCCAATGATCAGTGTTGGGTGGTCTGTGGCGGTCGGTGGCTGGGTGGTGGTGAGGGCCACGTCTTCGTCGACTTCCCCTTCGGAGTTGGTCTTATCGGGGAACATCTTTAGTGCTTCCTCTGTAGAAGGAGGAGGCACTCTTCTCCGATGCTCTTCTACTTCCCCTTCGGAGTCGGTATCATCGGCTCCACCTATAAACAAAGCAGATGGTGTAGATTATTATTTTTTGAATAATTTGTTTTGATACAGATCATTATTTGGTTCTTAATGTAGTAAGTCTTAATTGCCGATGCTTTTTCGTGACTATGTTTTTATTAGGGCGCGACTCTCAGGAGCGGCCTTATAGGTTTGCAACAAGTTTATATAGATTATGTATCTGTGCACATTTGGAGCGCGTCAAGACCTATGCATTTATTTGAGGTAGAAGATATTAACCAATGTCAACGAAACTTTACAGGCATGATTCCAAAAGAACACTTCATCACTCCTTATAATTTGTTTTGAGGGGCGTAAGTGTTCCTAAATGCAAGTTTAGTCAGCTGTAAAATTTTGGCATTTTACACATTGCGATAGTTTTTCATCAAAAGTCCGTTATCAATTTTGCGTTATCACAACGAAACAATTTCGAAAATCGCCATCACACAAGTCCTAGTAAATTTTATCGCGAATAAAGTAAAAAAAATATATATGCCGTAATGACAATTGTGGACCGAGTTCCAACTGATATGCTGGGTCACTGTATCGCGCCGATATTATAGCTACTCCTGTGCAGCCTTGAAGTATTACTTAAAAACACTTTAACACAATCACTGCATACTGGGCAGTTCTCGGTTTCTTTAACCAATACACTCCCACTTCGGGAATGAGCCGAGCTCATCCCCGATCTCACTTCCGAGCCCGGTTTCGGCACACGTGTGATCGCGTTCTTCCCAGTTCGATGCGTCGGCCGGCCATTGTTTTACGATTGGTAGGTCACAAGCTTCGAAGAGAAAGTCCATTGCCGGGTCAGGGAGGACGTTGTTGACGACGGGCCTGACGGGACGACCTCTGGGGTCACCGTTATGGACCGGACTCTTCAACGGGCGACTAGTAGTCCACTTCGATTCCCACTTATAGACCACCCACGGGATTGTGGTCGGAGATTCGTCAGGTAGGGGCGATAGTTTGTCAGGCATGACAAAGTTTGCCGGGTTAGCCCCGACGTCGTTGAATACAACCTCAACCCCTTGGCGATCGGGGATCGGCACAGTGTCAGCGTGTATCTTCTCCATCATGGCTTCCAAGTCATCTTCCTCCCACTCAACCCCTTGGCGATCGGGGATCGGCGTAATCATGTCTGGCACAGGCACAGCAAGGTTGCGTCGAATGTCCTTTAGAATAGCCTCGAAGTCGTCTATGTCCATGATGTCCATCTTCCGAACGCCTGGGCTCAACTGAAGCGGGGCCAGGGATGGTTTTGGTTTGTTTGGTGGACATTTGGAGGGGGTAGTTTTTAGGAACTTTGTGAAAACATGATTTGTGTCTGGTCATATGAGGAGATTTTTAGAAAAGCAGAGCAAGTAGAGAGGGGGCGTGGTAGGAAGGCGCCTAATTAAGAGGGTTTAGTCTGTAGGGTTTCCTACTTCTCCTCCCACTCTTAGTGATTAGTGTATCCGCTTCCTCCATCTCATGGACCTCGAGAGGGTGCAGCCTTTGTATAGAACGAGTGTATTCGCCATTCTGAGTTTTCAGTCTAGCCTCCCTTGTAAAGCCATCCCTTCCAGGGAACACGTCAATCACTCTAGCCAAGGGCCACTGCAATCTCTTGTTTTCATTGTTTATGAATACCAAGTCCCCCATCTGTATTTGTTGACACTTCTTGTGCTTAGTGAACTGCATTAATTCAGAGAGGTATTCTTTTCTGAATCTCTCCTTCAGATCTTGCACTAATTTTATCCTGAAGTTGTATCTTTTTGACAATGCCTTTCGATTGATTCTTGTATTTTCGATGAATTCATTATTTTAAATTTCGTTGAGGAATAATGCCGGCGTTAGTGCCTGATAATCGTTGACGTCTTCTGATAGGTAAGTCAACGGCCGGGAGTTTATTATTGCCTCAACATTACATAGCATTGTGTTCATCTCGTATTTTAGAACAGACTTTCCTAGAACTCGACGTAGAATGTTCTTGATCATTCGGATCATTCGCTCCCACCATCCACCCCACCACGGAGACAATGGCGGGATGAATTTCCATTGTATTTGTTGTCTTACAGTGGCTTTTACTAAGTCTTCTTCAAAGTTCAAGATATTGTTTGCTCCGACAAAATTAGTGGCGTTGTCCGAGTATATGAGCTTAGGCCGTCCCCGCCGACTAATTATGCGTTCGAGGGCCTGTAGGAACGCTTCTGTACTTAGGGATGTTATCAGTTCGAGGTGTATAGCTCTGTATACGGCACACGTAAACACGACTATCCAAGCTTTCTTTCCCCCTTTCAAGTACAGTGGTCCCGCTAGGTCAACGCCCGTGACCTCAAATATGGCCGCGTCGTTGACTCTGTCGGCGGGGAGTGCAGGCGGATTGGATGTCATCGATTTGGATGTAAACCGCCTACATTTTACGCAACGAGCTAGAACTTGGCTAACCGTTTTCGTACCTCTTAAGATCCAATATTTCTCCCTCAGGTGACTAAGCGTTCCCCTGCATGGGAGAGACTTTGATGCATGTCAATAATTATTTTTTCCACAATATCGTGTTTGCTTGCTTCCTGCTGTCAATTCATGAATCTCATTTACTCGGTACCACACATACGCGCCCCACTGATCTTGTCGATCAATCCAGCTTAGAGTGGTAGTTTAATCAGACCAGAAGAATATTTTGTCTTTCGGTAATTGCAGTTTCTGATTCACTTCGTGTGTGAGCCGGGCGCCTATGAGGCAAGAGAGCAATTCAAGCCGAGGGATATTAATGTTTTTAATCGTAGTTATCCTTTTCTCTGCCTGAACGAGTTGTATTGTTGTCTCTTGTTGAGATTCATTGCGTACAAAAACGCAGCAAGCATACGCGCTTTTGCTAGCATCGCAAAACGTATGTAAAGTAATGTCGCCCTCTCCCAGGTTCAATCTTCGCGGTATCTGTATCTGTTCCAACAATGGTAATTCCTCCTTCCTTCCATTTAGTGTATTTATCTTGGATATCAAGAGGCAATTCTTGATTCCAATTAAGTTTGAGCCCCCACGTTTCTTGTAATAACAGCCTAGGAAGTATTGTTATTGGACAGGTAAAACCGATGGGGTCGAATATTTTGTGGTTGTTGACAATAAAGCTCTTTTGTTGAGACCTGGGTCCAGGATCCCGTATCCTGGATGGATACAAGATCCACTGACTTGGGCTTTAAGATTGTGAGGTTATGTGAGTCCAAGCCTGTTATCACTAATGAATTGACAGCCTTACAAGCAATTATTCGAATGCTCGCATTGATCAGGTGCCTTTACACATAACAAGCATGCTACTAAAACAACTCGCCCATTTCACCAACAGTAAACACACAAGTAAAACTGATTATATCTGTAGCACAAAACTCAACTCAATAAAAACTTCTGCAGCAATCACACACAGTGGGAATCCCAGTGATTCAATTTCGAATCACCTAATCGTTTAAACGTCTAGAACCAATGATTCAAGAACACGCTAATGTTATCCTGTATGACATTACGTAATAATGTATGCCGGGTGATCTCCGCCGCAGTTGCAGCACAGAGCAGCAACCGCCGGTGACTTGGTGCAGTCACGGCCTTCGTGGTTTTGCGCGCACTTAAGGCAGAGAGAAGGGTGCTCACAGAAGGCTGATTGGTGGCCGAACCTCTGGCACTTGAAACACATTTGGGGGCCCTTTGATCCGCGATAAGCTTTGACTGACACGACTGAATGGCCCAGACGGCTCATGCCAGACAGGGGTTTGGCGTTAAACGATGCCTGCGTTGTGACCACTAACAGCGGCAGTGACGCGCGGTCAGGTCCAGTGCACGACATCTGTTTCACTTAGTCCCTTGCATATGAGGTTGACAATGCTCACTTTTCCGGGCAAGTCCTCACATATGTCAAATGGAAAGAAATGAAAAGTATGATGTATGATTGGGGCGGGTAGCTTTTGGTCAAAAAAGGGGGGGTAAGGTCCCAATGTGTAAATTTGAGTTCAAGAAAACAATGACCAAATAGATGTTCACATGTATCAAATAGAAGCTTATAATGACCCCATTACGAAAATGTATGATGCATTGTTGCGATTGGTAGCTTTTGGTCAAAAATGGGGGGGTAAGGTCAGCGATCGATCCAAGATGGCGGCCAGTGCGGGTGTGTACATCAAGCTGCTCCAGTATTAATTAGTTATTTTGTTATTAAATCGGTGTTTAGTGCTTTGTCAGTGCAGCATAGTTCGCCGCGAGTGTTCATCTAACCTGTGGGACAACGTGTTAATGAAGGAGGACCTCTTGGTCATAAAAAACGTGAGCATTTCTACTTTGACAGCCTGCTCTATGGTGCAGCCCGGTGGACTACGACTCAGGTCTTCTTCGTGTGTTGTACGTGTTTCACAACGGCCGCTGTCTGGCCTAATTTTGTTATTAGCTCTCTGTGGGGATTAACCCAGGTCCTGGTCAAAATAATAGGCATACTAAACGTAACGCAAAGTTTCTTAATATGTCATCTTTTTACACCAATGCCCGCAGTATTTCCGGTGACAAATTGCGTGACTTTAATCAATATTTCTTGGACAATTCCGAGTTCGATATCATATGCGTGTCTGAGACGTGGTTGAACTCTGGCGTCCTTGAAAGCGAGGTCTTAGAGGAATCTCAATATAGTGTGTACAGGCGAGATAGACCCTTGAAACGTGGGGGAGGCGTATTGCGGCTGCTACGGCTACCTTAATTTCCCTATTGACTCTGGCTATAGTTACATTGAGGTGTGGTTTATCTAGACGTCCGGGAATTGCAACTACTACTACTTCATTTTCCACTATGAGAGAGTCAAGGGCCGTTGTTAGTGGAGAGGTAATCTACATCTTTATCTCATCGTCTGGAAGGCAAGAAGTCCCATCCCCCGCAGTGTTATTTGTACCTTCTAAGATCACAACCACATTTCTATCCCTGCTGGGTCCTTGGAGTTAACTTGACTTGAGTGACTGACTTTAGTTGTTGTTTATTACATCTGACATTTTGCATTTTTTTAAATGTACAACTGACCTTCGTTGAGGATCCTGGGCCTAATGTTTGCATGAGTTCCTCTCTCAAGCCTCTGCCATGGCTATCTGCTAGGATCAGGATTGTCCTAGCTTATGCCATCTTTGCTTATGCTTATGCCATCTTATGCCATATGGCTTATGTCATCAAATTGCAACTCGCAACCTTCTCGTGGTTTGGCCCGTGATTAGGAGAGTTCTTCTCCCTGAAACTAATGGCGAGCTCTGGGTCGTCGTCGGGAAACTTTCCCCTTCTTTTTGACTACCTCAATCAACTCAAACTCCTCAGTTGAATAGAGTTATACTTCTAATTTATAAAACTGGTTTAAATTACTGAAGATGATTATCTAAATCAAACACATCTTGGAGTTCAATTGATTAAGTCATCATGTACCATCGATATGACCTGGCCGACCCGCACCTTTTGACCGCCATCTACACAGCGTCACCTTAGTACTTATTTGTGTCATATCTACTTTTCGTTTTTTTGAAGTTAGATGTTTTAGTGTTATTGTTGTGCTCATTGTTAAGAAGAGAAGAATAACTACCACCTCCTTTACCGTTTTCTACACTTGTCCCCAGGGGTATGACCTGCTTCGCCCCCAAATTAAAAGAACCCCTTTTATCTCAAAACCTTTTCTGTTATGCATGGAGGAGCAGTTTTACAATAATACATAATATGTTAAATTTATACAATGCAACAACCATTGTAAATAAAAATCCATTTTTAATTATAGTATTTTTGCGAATATCGGCCGCAGGTATATAAAAAACAATTAAGTTAAAAAAGATGAGATTTGACCATTATGTGCAGCCGTTTGTCTATATATTATACAAAAACACTTTTTTCATTTGAGTGGTCATAATAGGAATGTGGTCATGATGCCTACTCGATAGCGGGTTGGTTGTTTCGGTTGGTTTAATTTACAATCCCGGAAATTGTGGTTGCAATTAAGTCTACAGAAGCTACCAAATGGCTTGGTAAAGTGTTAGCAAGGATCTTAAACACTTTAAATCCTTTGAATCGTTCTCTCTACGGGAACACGGGCTCAACCAATTGAGCAGGTTGCATCAGCATCATCCTTTGAAGAAGGGTGGTCGGTAAGGTGACCATATTTTGAAAGTTACAAACCGGGACAATTAAAGTGTAAGAATGGATTGGATACAGTACACCACACTGGTATTGGTGGTGATGGTATTTTAGTTGAGTGTTATTCAACAAGTAAAACTTCCTACTTCAAACATGAATAATGCCGTATTAGTTGACCGATTTGAATGAAATAAAAAGCGAATACATACGTTACATATAATCCTCGTGACGATGATAATGACCTCTTGAGAGGAGGTTTGTGTGTGTGTTGTACATGTGCTAATATGGTCAACTGTTACATTTTAATTCACTTATTTCGTGGTTTATCGCTCCAATCATTACGCTAATATGCAAGTGTATCAATTGAAAAGTTCATTGCCTTCTCGTTCGATTGCTATACTAAAATTTAAAAATGTTGAGTTAAATAAACTCACGGTGTCAGACTAGTAGTTCTCGACATATGAGAACATTGCAGCCAGAGCATGGCCCGGGCGTAGTTGCGGACGCTGATTATTTCCTCAGCGATACGGTTTGCCGGCAACAATGGCACAACCATCAGTTTCGTCATCACCTTCCGTATCTTGCGGTCATGCAGTCTTCTGTTTCGCAATTCTTGGATTGACGCTGCATGCCGGTCAATTGCCTGCGTCATCATTAACGACTATATAATAAGAACAAATTAATCATGCTTATACGTACTATACAATTGTGTTGTTGTCCAGATATCATTTTAAATAATAGAATACCAAATTACTTCTAGAAGTTCATTTGTCACCCTGATAATTGAATGAAATAATTTTTTTGACTTTGAAGATTGTCGAAATATTATTATTGTAGATAAAGAATTTTAGAAATTTAATCATTGCTCTTTAATAATATTTACATCTATCTCACTCAGGCGTACTTGCAAAATGTTATTAAATACATAAAGCCGAGATGCTGTGGCCGGTCGGATATGGATATGGAGCATATGAGAACGTATTTATGTACGCGTAACGTACCTTACAACAATGGAACCAACACCCCAGTATCCTGGCTGCTGGGAATTCTTGGTCGAGAGCCGAGAGGTCGTAAGCCGGTTTCAAAGTCACACATTACTGACTTAATATTTATAGTTGGGTTGGTTTCTTGAAGATCTTGAAACACTTGGGCATATGCGGCTCTTGTCTTTTGAGTCATGAGCACGAATACTGCCTCAGAACTTCAATTACGTCAAAATAACAATGCTGCGGAATATTGCCCCGCAGGAACTCTTGAATTTCTCGTCTTTTGTCATGCAAGTAAGTCCATGGATCTGCTTGATTCGGCGCCGACACCTCGATGTCGACACACGAATCGAACACCAGCGTTGCCAAGTCTTTTAGGCTTCGAGGCTGTCGGATGGGCGGCATCTTAGATCTGAAACAACCCACAAGGTTTGCACATGTTGTTTCCTTGTAACAAGATCGAGCCTATAACTTCATTGTGCAGGCAAACACAAACATAACTACAGGGGCTTGCAGCTCTGGAATCGTACTCTCCCAAACTTTAATCAGAGCTCAAATCCAGTCTATATACGAGAGTTTCAAGAAGGCTTTGGCGCCGCAGTATCTACTAATTTTGGGCGACTGATGGGCAACGAATGCTATTTTAACATTGCTACGATGTGCGGATAGGAAGAAGTCAAGTATTTTTCAATATGATTAAAAAATTTGTACGACGCAAAATGTCATTCATTATAGGGCTATCGGATAGGCCTAGATAAGATTATTACCGTAATAATGGAATACTTTTTATATCAAAAACAGTCAAACCAATGTTTAAGGCAAAATTGCGACAATATTGTACTGTGTCGATAAACTACGCTACACATACAAATATCCCTCGTCCACAATAAATTACACCTCTAAGAGCTCGTGTGGCATTGCTATCTATGCCATTTTGAAAGAAGTTGCTTCTCGATAAAAATGACTGACTTATGAACATATTCTTACAGAATGCAGACAAGGCAATGCCAACTGGTGATCAATTGCGTGGCCACTGTATCTATTTGCAAGTAGGCCTATTGCTTTTGAAGTGAAATGCACCATGTTACAGTTGGTCCATAGTAAAAGAAAAATCCCTGAAAATGTGATATTTGCGACAATATAGTGTCACGATGAGCCTCACTACATATCTTTACATATTACTCACTACTAAGAAATTACACATCTAAAAGCACATGCGCCACTGTCATCAACACTTTTTGAAAAACGTCAATGCACCTTGCGTGCAGTTCGATATGACCTCGCCGCCCCGCACCTTTTGGCTACTATCTGCACGCTCACAGCACAGCACAGCAGAGAGCCTCGCCTCGCAGTCGGTCTGTTGTTCTTGTCCCAGGCGGACGTGTTTTGTCCGCGTTCTTTTCTCTGGTCACATTGGGCCTCCACATTACACAGAGTTAGCTTCTGTTGCTGCTGTATGTGTTGCTGTTCAAGTTTTTGCTGTGTCCTCGTTCTCATTCATCATTCTGTTTAGGAGGTTGTCTGTTCTGTCCAGACTGGAAGGTTAAGCTCTCTCTTTATTCTGTCCTGCTTCGTCATCTCAGTGTTGTGCTCTGTCTGTTCTGTCCGTGCAGCCTGAGGAGTTCATGTTCAGACAGTGCTAGGTTCTGTTCAATGTGAGATTAGTGCCTTGACAAGGTTTATGTGCTGTGCTTTTTTCCGCTCTTAGTTCCGCTCTTGTTCGGCTCCACGCACATGGCGTTGGCTTCTTTTATGCTGAATGTGTTAGTTAGTCTGTTATCTTTAAGAGGATGTCTGTTCTGTCGAGACTTAAAGGTTTTGTTGCTACTCAGTAAAAGGTTTGTGATCTCAGTGTTGTTCTCCGTCTATTCTGTCCACATAAGTTGTGTAGTTTATGTTTGGTCGGAGTTTGCTTTCTGTTCAGTGCGAGATTAGAGGCTTGACACACTATAGTTGTGCTGGTTTCTGTGCTATTTTTGTTGTTGTTTTAAATAGAGTTATACATCTTATTTATAAAACTGGTTTAAATTACTGAAGAGGATTATCTAAATCAAACACATCTTGGAGTTCATGTGCTTATGCCATCAAATTCCAACTCGCAACCTTCTTGTGGTTTGGCCCGTGATTAGGGGAGTTTTTCTCCCTGAAACTAATGGCGAGCTATGGATCGTCGTCGGGGAAGAAAGTGCGGAGTTCTGTTGAATGTGAGATTAGGGCTTTGACGCGGTTTATGTGCTATACTTTTTTCCGCTCTTTATATTGTTGTTAACTCTTCAGCATAATAAACAAATATCTTGGAGGCGCAATAATCTTTGCTCTTAAAGCGGCCTAAAACTAATACTAATAACTTAGTTCCGCTCTTGTTCGGACTCCACAGCACATGGCGTTGGCTTCTGTTTCTGCTGAACGTGTTCAGTTACACGTCTGTTATCTTTAAGAGATTGTCTGTTCCGTCCAGACTGAAAGGTTTTGTTACTACCCAGTAAAGCGTTAGTGACCTCAGTGTTGTTCTGCGTCTATTCCGTCCGCACAGGTTGTGCTGTTTATGTTTGGTCGGTGCTTGCTTCTGTTTGATGCGTGATTAGAGGCTTGACACACTATAGTGGTGCTGGTTTCTGTGCTGTTTGTATGTTGTATAGAGATGACGTTTGTTTATAAAACTGGTTTATATAAATTAATAGTAGGGACCTATTATCTTTATCTAGCACATCTTGGAGTTCATTTGCTTCATATGCATTGCGGCCTTCTTTTCTTCTTGGGATGCCCACGTTTCTCCAATGAGTAGTGATGTTGGGAGGAAGTTCATGCAACTATATTTATCTTTTTTTGTACATTTACGTTTCCGATTTACGTCATTCCCTACATCATTAACATCATCTTCATCCACTTTCCCATTTTTCCTTTTATCCAGTTTCTTTTCCCTATTAGGTTAGCTATTTTCGTTAAAAACTTCCTCAGAATTATGACAACCCTTTTCATGAAATGAGCTATCGACGAATTAAATGGGATCAAAACTCTTCAAAAAACCTATACCTAAGCTTTTATTGGCCGTCCAACTAGGTTGCAGACAGCCTTAAGCATGTGACACGTTGTTTTGTTAGAAGTTTCTCCTTCAACAATGGCGGGAAAACTTCCACCATTTTGTAGAAATTGATGAGTGAGATGGACTTGGGAGTGTACAAAGGGCTGTAAGATGTCAAAGCCCCGGGGTTCAAATGTGTTGATGGAAACGATTGTGGCGACATGTGTGGAGATTGCGATATCGCGACTGGCTGGCATTTGTCAACAACTGGGCTTTTTAAGAGTTGGGCTTGAACCATATTTAATAACCCTGGCGTGTCCAATTCAAAGTTGAACACTTGTAAATGCTTAATTTTAGTAACACCGAGATTTATAAACGTAGACTACGCCTTGACTGCATCGATTTCGCCGGACACAGCCAATTGCACAAACTATTATGTCATCCATCTAAAAAAAAAAAAGAATGGCACATCATGCAAAATAATAAGCTTTGCAAAATCAAAGACAATGTAACACCTTGAATCTCTTCAAGGCGTTCTTCTCGACGCGAAGAGGTTGTAAGGGAAGCAGTCACTGAAAGAACCTACTCGATCCAGCTTCTGAGTGATTGCTACCCTGCATATTGTTTATACGTCTGCTCCTGCATATTCTTCGATCTGAAGTGTGTCCCTAGAAAAACTAGCTAGAATTTAAACCATATGTTCGCGTTCTTGGCTTGGAGTTTGATGCTAAATTACATTGGAGATACCACGTCTCTGAATTGCGCAAAAGATGTATGTTGAATTTTAATATCCCTAAAGTTCTTACTTTTTACACTTTTTTTCTTCTTTTTTTTTCAAGTTTTTTGCAGGTGTATTTGACGTGACTGACTAGACTGCTTTTAGTCATGAATGTCTTGGTGCACTTTGAGCAATTGTGCGGCTCCGTGTTTCGGGTGGAATGTGAGATATATATTTTTTTTGAAAGAACGTGGGCAGTTCTCACAGTGGTGGTGGTGGTGATAGCTGTCGGGAACAGAGTGACATTCCTGCTCAGCACCTAAAAAATAATAATTTTACTTGAAAGAAAATAATGAGATTCGTATATAAATAGTTATTTTGAAATAAGAATGCACACACACAAAAAAACACAGGAAATAAATTAAAATCAACATTAAGTCAATACAAATATGCATGAATAATCCCAACACCGGAACTAGTTAGTACAGATATGATCCATCACACACATCACATGATACAGAACTTTCTTCACAATAGATCATTTAAAGTACGGATTGCTGAACGACACCTGCAGATTGCATTGAACAACATTGGTGATTGGGCCCGAGCACACAGCACAAAACCTTCTGCCGATAAAACTCAATGCATTCACTTTTTTCGTAGTAGGAATATGCACGTAGATCCACGTCTTAGCCTAAACGGTGTGCGTCTAGAATTCAAACCACACGTTCGCGTTCTTGGCTTGGAGTTTGATACTCATCTAAATTGGAGATACCACGTCACAGAACTGCGCAAACGATGAATGCTGAAATTAAATATCCTTAAAGTTCTTAGTAACACTTCATGGGGTGCGGACAGGACTTGTCTTTTGCGAATATATGGTTCACTGGTTAGATC
This sequence comes from Sweltsa coloradensis, assembly GCA_024449915.1. NCBI lineage: Eukaryota > Metazoa > Arthropoda > Insecta > Plecoptera > Chloroperlidae > Sweltsa > Sweltsa coloradensis. Next base: position 31,811 of record JAMZAV010002843.1, on the reverse strand, counting down.
CGAAATGGACAATGCCTGTTGGGTCTACTCGTAGGCCCGTGATTCCATCTTGAAATTTCTCGATACTGTCCGCCACAGTGGTCTCCCGCTGGCGCTGGGTACATTTCGGACGAGCGCCGTCCTCAGCCTGTATGCTGAGGCTCCCTCACAGAAAGACGGAATTACTTGTTGGGCAGATACGTAATGAAGATCCGGACAATGTGTAACCCACCTCATCTCACTTACATATGATTTGGCCTGTCTACAAACAGATATAAGTTTATAATGGCCCTTCTGATAATGTTGTTGTGTTTATTACTGTGCTCAGTCTAGTTTATAATTAATAGATTTACGTTGTAATATAGTTTAGTCTGGTGGCAATGCAAGGGCGTGTTATGCAACCTCACTAAATTTTTTTTGTATATAAACTTTCTTGACAACAGGTTTTCACCCACCCACTTGTGCCAAGTTATCGGCACTATAGGACATGAGCCTAGCTTAGTCTTAACCTTGCTACCAGTTTCCAGTTACTACCACTGTATCTATTTACAAGTATTGTTTTTGAAGTGAAATGTCCCATTTTACAGTTGGTCCATAATAAAAGAAAAATCCCAGAAAATGTGATATCTGCGACATTATTGTGTCGTCACGATGAGCCTCTCTACATATCTTCATATACTACTCACAACCAATTAATTACACACCTAAACGCACATACGCCACTGTCTTCAACATGATTTGCAAAACGTCAATGCACCTTGCGTGCAGCTTCGATATGACCTCGCCGCCCCGCACCTTTTGACGACTTCTTGCACGCACTCGGGACAGCAGAGAGCCTGGCCTTGCAGTCGGTCTGTTGTTCTTGTCCCAGGCGGACGTGTTTTGTCCGCGCTCTTCGCTCTGGTCTCATTGGGCCTCCACAGTACTCAGGGTTAGCTTCTGTTCTGCTGTATGTGTTGCTTGTTCAAGTCTTTGCTGTGTCCTCGTTCTCATTCAGCATTCTGTTAAATAAGTGTTAACCTCTTCAGGAGGTTGTCTAATCTGTTCAGACTGGATGGTTTAGTTATCTCTTTATTCTGCCCTGCTTGTCAGAGAAGCGCTCGTCATCTCAGACTTGTGCTCCGTCCGTGCAGCCAGAGGAGTTGATGTTCAGAAAGTGCGGAGTTCTGTTCAATGTGAGATTAGGGCTTTGACGCGGTTTATGTGCTATACATTTTTCCGCTCTTTATATTGTTGTTAACTCTTCAGCATAATAAACAAATATCTTGGAGGCGCGAATAATCTTTGCTCTTAAAGCGGCCTAAAACTAATACTAATAACTTGGTTCCGCTCTTGTTCGGACTCCACAGCACGTGGCGTTGGCTTCTGTTTCTGCTGAACGTGTTCAATTACACGTCTGTTATCTTTAAGAGATTGTCTGTTCCGTCCAGACTGAAAGGTTTTGTTGCTACTCAGTAAAGCGTTAGTGACCTCAGTGTTGTTCTGCGTCTATTCCGTCCGCACAGGTTGTGCAGTTTATGTTTGGTCGGTGCTTGCTTCTGTTTGGTGCGAGATGAGAGGCTTGACACACTATAGCTGTGCTGGTTTCTGTGCTGTTTTTATGTTGTATAGAGATACCGTTTAGTTTATAAAACTGGTTTAAATTACTGAATAGTAGGGACCAATTATCTTTATCTAGCACATCTTGGAGTTCATTTGCTTCATGTGCATTGCGGCCTTCTTTTCTTCTTGGGATGCCCACGTTTCTCCAATGAGTATAGTGATGTTGGGAGGAAGTTTATGCAACTATATTTATCGTTTTTTGTACATTTACGTTTCCGATTTTCGTCATTCCCTGCATCATTAACATCATCTTCATCCACTTTCCCATTTTTCCTTTTATCCAGTTTCTTTTTCCCTATTACAGTTAGCTATTTTCGTTAAAAACTTCCTCAGAATTATGGCAACCCTTTTCATGAAATGAGCTATCCACGAATTAAATGGGATCAAAACTCTTCAAAAAACCTATACCCAAGCTTTTATTGGCCGTCCAACTAGGTCGCAGACAGCCTTAAGCATGTGACACGTTGTTTTGTTATGAGTTTCTCCTTCAACGATGTCGGGAAAACTTCCACCATTTTGTAAAAATTGATGAGTGAGATGAACTTGGGAGTGTGTAACGGGCTGTAAGATGTCAAAGCCCCGGGGTTCAAATGTGTTGATGGAAACGATTGTGGCGACATGTGTGGAGATTGCGATATCGTGACTGGCTGACATTTGTCAACAACTAGGCTTTTTAAGAGTTGGGCTTGAACCATATTTAATAACCCTGGCGTGTCCAATTCAAAGTTGAACACTTGTTAATGCTTAATTTTAGTAATACCGAGATTTATAAATGTAGACTCCGCCTTGACTGCATCGATTTCGCCGGACACAGCCAATCAGCCAATTGCACAAACTATTATGTCATCTATCTAAAAAAAAAGAAAAAAAAAGAATGGCATATCATGCAAGATAATAAGCTTTGCGAAATTAAAGACAATGTAACACCTTGAATCTCTTCAAGGCGTTCTTCTCGACGCAAAGAGGTTGTAAGGAAAGCAGTCACTGAAAGAACCTACTCGATCCAGCTCCTGAGTAATTGCTACCCTGCATATTGTTTATACGTCTGCTCCTGCATATTCTTCGATCTGAAGTGTGTCCCTAGAAAAACTAGAATTTAAACCATATGTTCGCGTTCTTGGCTTGGAGTTTGATGCTAAATTACATTGGAGATACCACGTCTCTGAATTGCGCAAACGATGTATGTTGAAATTTTATATCCTTAAAGTTCTTACTTTTTACACTTTTTTTTCCTTTTTTTTCCAAGTTCTTTGCAGGCGTATTTGACGTGACTGACCAGAGTGCTTTTAGTCATGAATGTCTTGGTGCACTTTGAGCACTTGTGCGGCTCCTGCGGCTCCGTGTTTCTGGTGGTTTGCGAGATATATATATTTTTTTGAATAAACGTGGGCAGTTCTTATACAATGGTGGTGGTGTTGATAGCTGTCGGGAACAGAGTGCCATTCCTGCTCAGCACCTAAAAAACATTAATTTTACTTGAAAGAAAATAATGAGATTCGTATATAAACAGTTATTTTGAAATAAGAATGCACACACACAAAAAAACACAGGAAATAAATTAAAATCAACATTAAGCCAATACAATTATGCATGAATAATCCCATCAACGGAACTAGTTATAACAGATATGAGCCATCACACACATCCCATGATACAGAACTTTCTTCACCATCCAGCTGCCATTAAGAAGCTTTTCACAGAGGGACTGGCTCAAGGCATACATATGGGTCAATGTGATGCAAAAGTAGACTGTGACTGCTGTATTAAAGGGAAGCTAGCTCAGCTTCCATTTCCAACCAGCGAGACTAGAGCCACCAGACCGGGTGAGTTGGTACATAGCGACGTCTGCGGACCGATGCCAACTACGACGCCTAGTGGGAATAGGTATATGATCACCTTCATTGATGATTACTCTCGTTTCACATTCGTCCGTCTGTTGAATTCCAAGGGTCAGGTGGCGGATGTTGAGAAAGAGTACATCGCTATGGTATGTACGAAGTACGGACACAGACCTACCATTTTCCGCACTGACAATGGGAAAGAGTATGTCAACCAGGATCTGCAGAATTTCTTCAAGTATGAAGGGATTCAGCAGCAGTTCACGGTGCCATACACGCCTCAGCAAAACGGCTTGGCAGAGAGAAAGAATCGATCTCTAGTCGAAATGGCAAAATGTATGCTGCTGGATGCCGGACTTCCAGAAAGGTTTTGGGGGGAAACAGTCTGCGCTGCAGCTTACCTTCAAAATCGTCTACCCAGCCGAAGTGTAGACAAGACACCTATTGAACTGTGGGAAGGTAACAAGCCTGATTTAAGTCACATAAGAGTTTTTGGATCCAAAGTGTATTCGCTTGTTCCAAAACAACAGCGAAAGAAATGGGATGACAAGGCCATCCAGGGCGTGCTCATTGGATATGACACAGCCACCAAAGGTTACCGCCTGTTGGACCCAAAGACAAACAAGGTGTGGATAAGTCGTTCCGTTAGAATCATAGAGTCAGAAGAACCACATGTTGTTGAATCAACTTGTGGCATCAGTCTTCAGCCAGAAGGGGTGGTGAATAACAACATGACCGCACCTCAAGACACGGAGGTGGACTTAGAGGAAGTCACAGAGTTGACTAGGCAAGAGTCAAGAGACACTGAAGAAACAGTCGGAAATCCACTAATAGTTCCGATAGTTCGTCAATCACAGAGAGAAAACAAGGGAATCCCACCAAGAAAACTCTCTTACAAAGTAAAATTGGATCAAGCACGCGAGCCAACGTCGTGGAAACAAGTGATAGAGTTACCTGATCGTGAAAAGAAGATCTGGACGTTGGCAGCTGGAGAGGAGATATCATCTCTTAAGGAGCGTGGAGTGTGGGATCTAGCAACATTACCTCCGGGGCGCCGAGCTGTCTCATCAAAGTGGGTCTTCAAGACAAAACTGGATGGGAATGGTGATGTTCACACTCACAAAGCGCGGCTTGTGGCGAGAGGATTCTCGCAACGCTATGGAGAGGACTATGACGAGACGTTTGCGCCAGTGGTCAAGCACGAGACGTGCGTGTGCTGCTCAGTTTAGCAGCTACTCGACAAATGCATGTACGGCACCTCGATGTCAAGTCTGCCTACCTGAACGGAGAGCTAGAAGAGGAGATATACATGGAGCAACCACCTGGTTTTGAGGAACCAGGCAAGGAGCACATGGTATTGCGACTAAAGCGCAGTATATACGGGCTCAAGCAATCAGCACGGGCGTGGAACAAGAAGGCTACAGAAGCACTGGCGAGTCTTAGGTTCGAGCGTGGAAAAGCAGATTCATGTCTCTTCATAAAGAAAGAGACAACCGGCAGCAACACCTATGTGCTGCTGTATGTAGATGATCTACTTGTTGCTGGAGAATCTGAAAGAATCGTGCAGGATATTTGCACACAACTGAACGAGCACTTCACAACCAAGGACTGGGGCGAAGTTGCTCATTATCTGGGTATTCAAATTGAGAGAGAAGAAGATGGTTCGTTTCTTCTTCATCAGAGAACGAAGATAGCTCAGCTCCTAGAACAACAAGGGATGCTGGAGACGAAGCCATCTGCTACACCAATGGAAACCAATTATTTATCATCTGTGGAAGAACCATGTGTCAAGTTGCCTAACAACACAAAGTACAGGCAAGTCATCGAATCACTTCTGTACATTGCTACAGTGTCTAGACCGGACATTGCAGTGGCAGTCGCTTCCTGAGTCGTCACGTGGAGTCACCCACAGAATACCACTGGAAGTCAGTGAAGCGGGTAATGCGTTACCTGGCTGGAACGATCGATACAAAACTGCGCCTGTCAGCAAGTAGTAAGTTTGAGTTGCAAGGTTACGTAGATGCTGACTGGGCAGGTGACAAGACTGACCGAAAATCAACAAGTGGCTACATCTTTCAACTGGGCACAAGCACAGTGTCATGGTCAAGCCGAAAGCAGACAACAGTCGCATTGTCATCTACTGAGGCAGAATATGTTGCAGCTGCACATGCTTGCCAAGAATTGTTGTGGTTATGTCAACTGCTGGAAGACATCGGAACACCAGCAATGCATGCAACACCAATCTATGAGGACAATCAGGGATGCATAAGTTTGATCGAGTCAGATCGTTGCGGTGCTAGAACGAAACATATCAGCGTCAAGCATCATCTACTCGGAGATCTACGAGAGAAAAGCATCATAGATGTGCGATATTGTCCCACCGAGTACATGACGGCGGACATGTTAACAAAGCCAGTGTCAATGGAATTATTGAAGAGTTTTGCTTCACAAGCTCAACTGGTTTATAGCGAGTGAAGAGTGAAGATAGCGAGAAGGGGTGTTGGTTGAAATGCGCCATCTCACTCTGTTGGGGATTGTGAGCACACATAACATCTTTCATTACTATGTTCTTTGTATCAACAAACGTCTCACTTCTTTGACTCTACTGTTTGTTTACTTTGAAGACATTCTTTTATTTTTTCTAATTGTTACAATACCACCTTCATTTAAAACTAGTTGATGGTTTCATTTTCTTATCAATAAAATGACTTTTTACCATAAAATGCATTTCTAAAGTGTTTTAATTATATCTACATAAATTCAGCGATGTGGGCCAGTCCTGTGGAACAGTCTACACCAGCCAGAATGATGCAAAATAAATATTCTTTGCGAATGTAAAGTGGTCCTCCGCATCACCACTCATGGATCCAACATTTTGGTACCTCACGGGCCGAATTCAAGTTGACAGGTCAGTCATTTCACTATTGTAAGTAGTAATGGAGCCTAATCGACTACAAAAGTTAGTCAAGAAGAGGGGTGTTATTAAAACACAAATGACTCGTATGAAAACATTCATCGATGCGTTTGTACCCTCTGAAAACAATATTCACGAGATTACTGTAAGGCTCAGACGTTTCCCAGACATCATGGCTAGATACGACAGCGTACAGTCTGAACTGGAAACTGACGACCTTCAGTCAGATCATGACGATGATCGGGCAGTGTTCGAGGAAACTGCGTATGAAGCAGAAGGCCAAATGGAACTAATATTAAGGCAAGCAGAAGAACGAAGTGGTAATCCAGGGCCCTCCAGCAGAGCTCCCGGAGAACTTCAAGTATCAGGGGTGTCCCACATGCCACAAGGCAGCTTGAGGTTACCACTAGTCTCATTGCCAAGCTTTGATGGTAAATATAAGGAGTGGTTTCCATTTTCGGATTCTTTCACGGTGATGGTTCATGAAAACGCAGACGTCATGACCATTCAAAAATTCCATTACCTGTTATCATCATTGAACGGCCAAGCATTGCAGCTAATTCAAAACCTTCCTATCACTGCTGTCAATTACCAAGTAGCTTGGCAGTTACTGAAGGATAGGTATGAAAACAAAAAACTGATAGCAGCTACTTACACAAGGGGACTTTTGAACCTAAAGGCAGTTCAAAGGGAATCAGCTTCTGACTTAAGGCAGTTTGTGAATACTATTCGCAGTAATTTAAGTGCTCTCAAGGCCATGGAACTTGATCAACCACTAGGTGATATCCTTGTATCACAGCTGATTGTTGAGAGGCTTGACAAGAACTCACGAAGGGAGTGGGAAATAAAGGAATCTCGACAATCTTTCCCACCACTATCAGATCTTCTCACATTTCTTGAGTATAAGAGCCAAGCTCTAGAAAACATAAACGCTTCTAATAGCTGTAGCTCTCAGGACAGTCGACAAGGTGATTTTAAGCCCAAACATACAAGGCTGCTCAACAATCTGGAAGTTTCATGTCAGTTAAGAACAAGAAATGTTGTTTTGGTCCCAATCATCATCCACTGTTTTTATGTGAAACATTCATAGCAGCAGAAACACAGCAGCGGAGAGAATGTGTACAGGACAACAAAACTTTGTGTCAACTGCCTGCGAGCTGGGCATTCAGTTAAAAATTGCCCGATATCATTAAATTGCAAAATTTGTAATTGTAGACACCATACATTATTACATACAGAAAAGTCTATCAACAACCATCAAGTAAGCCAATCTTGCCAACAAGTACAGCCAACTAATAGTAACGAGCGTGGCGAATCATCGGCCAATCATGTAAACAGGGATGCTCAAGGCTCCTGTCATGTTGCAAGACACAGAATGCAATCACAAGTTCTGTTGTCAACTGCAATAGTGCTAGTTCGAGACTCAATGGATCAACTACACAAATGCAGGGCATTGATTGACTGCGGTAGCCAATCTAACTTCGTTACAGAAGATTTAGTTCAAAGACTTAAGTTAAAGAAAAGTTATAATCGGATAATAATGCAAGGGTGAGCAATGTTTCAGCAGAAGCCAAGTTCACAACATCCGTTCAATTTCACTTAACAGTGAGCAATTATAAGGCAAGCCTTACATGTTCTGTATTGTCGCATATAACTGGACAGATACCATCAGCATGCATCGACAGTCAACACTGGAATCTGCCAAGGGATATCCAACTGGCTGACCCAAACTTCCATGAACCAGGACGTATTGATATGCTTATTGGAGCTGAGTTGTGCTTTCACATTCTTCGAGCCGAAAAGCGTACAAGGCCCGGAGATTTCCCAGTACTACAAAACACAGAACTTGGTTGGATCTTATCAGGACGGTATCAAATACCAAATGACCTTGAACCAAATAATTCGGTGATCTCGTGTTTTGTTCGCCAAGAAGACAACCTGACACAACGATTGCAACGATTCTGGGTACTGGAGGAGATCAACTCATCCCCCAAAACTGAGGAAGAGCTTCAATGCGAATCGCATTTTCAACAAAATACCACACGGGACGAAAATGGCAGATTTGTGGTGAGACTTCCACAACGTTTACATAAACAACTGGGTGACTCCTGCCAGCAAGCAACAGTAAGGTTCCACCAATTGGAACATAAGCTAACGAAACACCCAGAACTTCGAGAACAATATGTGACATTCATGGATGAGTATGAGGAATTAGGTCATATGAAAGAAGTACAAACATCAACAGATGATAAAAACACACTTACGCCTACATACTATCTTCCTCATCATGCTGTTTTTAAACCATCCAGCTCAACAACCAAGACTAGAGTTGTATTCGATGGTTCTGCCAAAAACTGCAAAATGGCAAATCACTAAACGATATTCTTATGGTTGGAGCCAACAGTTGAAGAGGACCTGTACTCAATCGTTCTGCGATTCAGGGCTCATGAAATAGTTTTTACAGCCGACATCACCAAGATGTATCGCCAATTTAATATTCACCCTGAAGATACCGGTCTTCAACGAATTCTATGGAGAAAGTCACCTGACCAGCAACTAAAAACCTATGAACTGTCAACAGTAACATATGGTACTGCATCAGCTCCATTTCTCGCAACCAGATCTTTGAATAAACTAGCGGAAGAGGAATTTGACAAATACCCTCGGGCGGCGGAAATCTTACAACGAGATTTTTATGTTGACGATGCACTCAGCGGTTCCAACAATCTGGACGATGCATTGCAACTACAAGAGTAACTAATTGCACTCCTTAAGTGTGGAGCATTTCCCCTTAAGAAATGGTGCTCTAACCACCCAGCTTTACTAGAAGCTGTACCACCAGAAGACAGGGAGATGCAGCTGCCTCTTGATTTCAACAAAGAAGAGAGTATAAAAACATTAGGACTATTGTGGCACCAAACATCCGATAAATTTCTTGTTGCCAATAGCCTATCATGTAAATCTAAAAACAAGATTACTAAAAGATTTGTGTTGTCGTTAGTAGCATCCATATTTGATCCACTAGGACTGTGAGTCCAATAGTTATCTCATATAAGATGTTTCTACACAAACTATGGTTACATAACTTACAGTGGGATGATGAATTGCCGTCAGAACTCTCCATTGAGTGGCAAGTTCTCCATAATCAATTGTCACATGTGAACAGCATTCAAATTGACAGATATGTACTTGTCAAAGGAACTCAAACAATCATACAATTGCACGGTTTTTTCGGATGCGTCAGAAAAGGCATATGGCTGCTCCTTGTACATTAGATCAACTAATAAACAAGGTCAAAGTGCAACCAATCTATTATGTTCCAAGTCAAGGGTGGCTCCTGTCAAGAAGGTATCATTGCCACGCCTAGAACTCTTAGGAGCAGAATTACTAGCCAAGCTAGTTCAGAAAACTTTTCCAATTTTAAACCTGAAAATTGACAAAGTCTTCTTGTGGACCGACTCCACTATTGTCTTATCATGGATTGCATCACCAGCAACACGATGGAAGACATTTGTAGCCAACAGGGTTGCAAAGATCCAACATCACACAAGAATCGAGGATTGGAACCACGTTTCATCTAGTGACAATCCAGCAGACCTCATTTCACGAGGAATAAAAGCGTGTGACTTAGCTGAACTTTACTTGTGGTGGCACGGACCACAGTGGTTACAGCAACAGTCATCGGATTGGCCAGCAGATGTAACTATAACAGAAGATGACAACATCCAGAAGAGAAGAAGACATCAGTCACTACACTTGCTACGCAAGACCATACTGTTGATATCTTGCATCAGTTTTCAAAGGTATCAAAACTCACCAGAGTTGTGGCTTACTGTCTTCGTTTCATCCACAACACAAAACAACCTTTAGGAAAACGATCAGGTTTTCTATGTACTGCAGAAGTACAAACAGCATTAACAACATGCATCAAATGGGTTCAAGCATCTACATACAGCCTAGAGATTCGAGACCTTCTGTCCAATAAACAAGTTTCATCTCAAAGTAGTCTCCGAGATTTACATGTTTTTCTCGATGATCAGCAGATTCTTCGGGTAGGAGGAAGATTGAGAAATTCTCAGCTAGCTTATGATAATAAGCATCAAATCGTCTTACCTCCAAAGCATCACTTCACAGGATTAATAATCATAGCCGAACATTTGAGACTGTCACATGCAGGTCCGCAGCTCCTCATTGCTTCTCTCAGGCAACATTACTGGATTCCGAGAGCCAAGCAAACGGTCAAATCTGTTATACATAATTGTTTGCCATGTTTCAAACTCAAGGTGACAAATACACAGCAGCTGATGGGCCAGCTTCCATCAGCACGAGTCCAGCCATCTAGACCGTTCCTCAACACTGGTACAGACTTTGCTGGTCCATTTCATGTCAAGCAAGGATTAGTAAGAAGCAAGACAACGATCAAATGCTACGTAGCTGTATTCGTTTGTCTAGCCACTAAGGCGATTCATCTCGAGCTAGTCACAGGACTAACATCTGATGCATTTATTGCCGCACTTAGACGCTTCACTGCTAGACGAGGTAAATGCCTTCATTTGTTCTCAGACAATGGTACTAACTTTGTGGGAGCAAACAATGAATTGAAGGAACTTCGAGACTTGTTCCATTCTGAGCAGCATCAGAATAAGATGGCCGACTACGCCTCAGATGAACAACTTCAATGGCACTTCATTCCTCCACGTGCACCACACTTCGGGGGCTTATGGGAGGCTAGTGTCAAGTCAATGAAATACCACTTGAAAACGCGTTGCAGGAAACGCTGTACTTACCATGGAGGAATTCCCTACCTTACTAACTCAGATTGAGGCGTGTCTTAATTCTCGGCCTATCACTGTCTTGTCAAATGATTCATCAGATCCCAGTTACTTAAGTCCAGGACACTTTCTCATTGGTGCTCCTCTGATGAGTTATCCCGAACCCTGTCTATCTGATCTTTCCGAGTCTAGATTATCCAGATGGCACCGGGTTCAGAAACTGTACCAACAGCTATGGCAGAGATGGTCAACAGACTACCTCAACTCACTCCAACAGAGAGGAAAATGGATATCACCAGAATCCAATTTGCAGCCAGGCATGGTGGTTCTTATGAAAGAAGATCACCTACCACCTCTCCAGTGGAACCTTGGAGTTATCACAGAGACTTTCCAAGGTAAAGATGGTCACGTCCGCGTCGCTGCGATCCAGACATCCGGCGGAGTATTGAAGAGACCCATCACGAAACTAGTTCCCCTTCCCATCGAGATTCACCTCAACTTACTAAAATACGTTTCGATTGCATTCAATCAAAAGGGGGGAATATGTTGGGGATTGTGAGCACACATAACATCTTTCATTACTATGTTCTTTGTATCAACAAACGTCTCACTTCTTTGACTCTACTGTTTGTTTACTTTGAAGACATTCTTTTATTTTTCTAATTGTTACAATACCACCTTCATTTAAAACTAGTTGAAGGGTTTCATTTTCTTATCAATAAAATGACTTTTTATCATAAAATGCATTTCTAAAGTATTTTAATTGTATCTACTTAAATTCAACGATGTGGGCCAGTCCTGTGGAACAGTCTACACCAGCCAGAATGATGCAAAATAAATATTCTTTGCGAATGTAAAGTGGTCCTCCGCATCACCACTCATGGATCCAACACACTCTATAAAGGACATTAGGACATGAAGTAATATAGCAGGCCATGGTGTCTCCATGGTGATTGTTGACTAAACAAGCTACTACTAAAATGTCAATCAAAATCTTGTCTTCTTGTCTCTAAAGTGTTTCTTAAATAAACTTATTTACTCACTATTATTACTCTTGTAAAACAGTCATTCATCAAAACATTATTACCATTATATGCATTACTAAAATCCGACTACTAGACTAGAATTGGTTCACCAAGTATGTTCTATAGCAGGGCTTACAAACCGCTTTATTGTTGAATAAAATGTCTTCTCACACATAAATCACATATTTATTGTTGCAGAAAACGCACGAGACCTTCTCGCAACCTTCTCGTGGTTTGGCCCGTGATTAGGGGAGTTTTTCTCCCTAAAACTAATGGCGAGCTCTGGGTCGTCGTCGGGGAACTTTCCCCTTCCTTTTGACTACCTCCCCGACGGCGACGACAATGACAACACGGACGGATGATGACACAGACGGAGACGACCACGACGTGGGGGAACCCCTGCTCTCCCCATCCGCTTGTGGCTGGTTCTGACCAGCACAGGCCAGTCCACCCCTTGTCCCCCCGCGTCATCCCTTACGTCCCTCCCTTCGTCTCGATTAGCCAAGTTGCATAAATATGAGACGTAAAGCAATATCCAATCAATCCAACGGCGACGACAATGACGACACGGACGGATGATGACACAGACGGAGACGACCACGACTTGGAAGAACCCCTGCCCTCCCCATACGCTTGTGGCTGGTTCTGAGCAGCACAGGCCTGTCCATCCCTTGTCCCCCCGCGTCATCCCTTACGTCCCTCCCTTCGTCTCGATTAGCCAAGTTGCATAAATATGAGACGTTAAGCAATATCTAATAATATCCAATAAAAGACAACCGATTATTACACATCATGAAGTTTATATGCTTCTTTCATCTTTTCGATTTTGAATAATTTCAACGCACTTTACGTGCAACATCGATATGACCTCGCTGCCCCACACCTTTTGATAGTACACACAGTGCAGCGGCAGCCTTGTTAATGTTTGCACTCGCTGTTGGTCGGTTGTTATTTTCACAGGAGGACGTGTTTTGTCTCCGCTCTTCGTTCTGTTCTTGTTTTGCCTCCACATGGCAGAAGTAGGCTACATGGTGCCACAGGTTTCCCGGCACCACGACCTATACTATTACACAATTCCCTTGCACACACCCGCACCAAGTAATTATTCTTATATGTTACGCTGTCTATTCTATTGAACGTCCAACTATCGACTGGAGACTTTCCATCCGAACACTGAACTCCCGCACTTTTCGTATTAACACACGTGTGTGTAGACACTAAAACAATTTTGTTGGTAAATTGGAGACGACTCAAAGCCGACCATTGTTCCCCGAGTCGTCGACCCTTAATCCCCAACGGGACTTGAGGGAGAAAGTCCAAGAAACGTGGTCAAAACGTGGTAATGTTTTGTCACCATCTTAACATAATTAGCCATAATGGGCCCTTTCTTCTTGTGGGAAATAGTCAATGGTTTTGTTTCCATTGCTAGAAGTATGAAGATTCGCCGAACAATGAGGGACAGATCTGTGACCGACTGAATTATTTCTTAGATTTACAATAGAAAATAATTTTAATAAAATAATAATTAAATCTATTTACCTACTCAGTTAAATACAGCAACTGAGTTTCAAAGGGAGACTGACAATGTATTATACGTACCAAGCTGATTATGGCGGTTCCAAAGTAACCAGCAACATATTATTGTTCTTTTACCAAATTGAATGAAGTAAAAAGAAAACACAGCCTAGACTGGGATTTAAACCCGGGAACATCGGCTTAGGAAACATGAATAAACCGACATAACAAACCTGTCACAATTCTGAGGTTAAGAATCACGAGATTGAGAGACCAGTATTCATGACCGTCCTTTATTCGCCAATACGCCTTCGTCTGCTTCGTTATTGCACTTGAATGAAGACGTAGGGTGATCGCCATTACAATTCATACAAAGTATTCCGGATTTACAAGGTTTTGTTCCAGGCGTTTTTTGAGCACAGTGCTCGCAATATGCTTTTCGATTACAGTTCTTTTGTGAATGGCCAAACCGTTGACACTAGAAGCAGCACAATGGCCTGGACACATAAGGTCTAACCGCAAGTCTAAGGTATCCACTAAATATGTACCTGGGTGGAGTGGGAGTTACAGTTGTGCGAAGAACTTAAGTTGAAAGTGTGGGATTATGAAATGAGCTAATGAGGCTGACTGGCTTCTTGCCTCTATCTTTCCACTTGCAAACTGATATATCACCAGTTTGTGCAAAATCACTCTCACCCTGTTTCAATGTTTTATCATTACAAATTTCCTGCTTCGGATAAAATTTGCGATTACTTCTCATTGTTCCACTACAGAATAAACTGTTATCCAACATTTTCTTCAGTAGTGGTATGCTACTGAAAAAAATATATAACAATAAAAAAGTCCTTTGAAGGCATGTGATAAATGTGTGACAACTTTTTCCCCGTGAGCTAAGGTAATGCCATCATCCTTTTTCCCGGTATAAGTGTCAAAACAACAGAGAATGACAGTAGAAGCACAGGCCAGAACCCACCCTTTGTACCCTCTCTTTATTGGTTTGAGAGGCATATATTGTTTCATGCTGGTTCTGCCTTTGAAGGCGATCATGCTTTTATCCACAGATGAGTTTCGAGACGGATTAAATGCTGACTTGAATACTATTGATAAATGTTCTACCAAAGGACGCACTTTGTACAGCTTGTCCCCCCGCGTCATCCCTTACGTCCCTCCCTTCGTCTCGATTAGCCAAGTTGCATAAATATGAGACGTCAAGCAATATCCAATCTAATCTAATCGAAATTTGCGTTCTCCTAGCAGGCATTATGCTATTGTCGTTCAAGTGCAAATATCGCAAGATTTTTAATTTAATAATGGCATTTTATGAATAAAGTGTAAGACAATGTTTTGATTAGAATTTTGAGAAATAACTTATCGGTTTAATTTTTAAATACAATCAAGTTCAATGCAAAGTGAAACACGGCTCTACCCATCGTCTAGTAACGCCTTTGAAGTGTAAGGATAGGATCCACCAGCTTACCTTCGAGAAAAGATGGTGGTTGCAGAATTTGTGGATAAATAGTTACATTTAAAATACAGTATGTGCAACGCAGAAAGACACTAGAGTGTTCGACACGAGGTCTTGATCACTCAGTAGGAGGGGGGGCAAACTAGAAAATTTGTTTTTGTAAACTGGTTTGCTTTAAGGGATTGTCTACAGTAAAACAAGTTATGACTCAAATGAACAATGTACAATGAACCCTTGGGGCATAAAGAATAAATATGATTTCACTAGAAACGTGAAACTAATAGTTCTCTCGGCATCCTTCCACTTACATCCTCTTACAATTGACGAAGCCGCACTAGAACAGTAAAATATATAGCAAAATAAGATATTATAATTAGATAAGGTATTTTATTAATCTAATATACCGGTACCTCTGAAGTCAATATCAATCATCACTGTAGTCGTTATCCTCATGTGGTGTTACTTTTAACTTCTGTGCACACGATTAGCCACGTCAGCCATGAGGGAATGGCAGAGGGATGGTCTGGATTGATATCGAAGATCTTTGCCAAATACATGCTTGGTAGTTTGATATGTCGATGTCTTATCTCAGTGTTGAACGACATGGAGGAAGAAGCTCTGGATCAACGGTGCCTCTACTACAGTACATATGGTATCGCAGGCATTAACATCAGTTAACGTTTCCCCATACATTTCACAGACGAATTCTTCAAGCACGTTGTACAAAGTTTCTGTCACTTGCCGAGTCTCGCCGAGTGTTTTAAAATGTGTGATATTTTTTTTGATTTCTTGCCAAGATTTTCATGAGCTTCTATTTACCTTTCCCTAAAGAGGCTGATACAGTGTCGCATCCTGTAAAAGCATGGAAACTGAGAAGGGCTTTAAAAAATCGTTGAAATCAAACCCATCTGGTAGTTGGTGTCTATAGGCCTACCGTTGAACCACATTGGTTTATGCAATGATTCTGTCTTTGTTCTGTGTATCCATTCGCATGTATACATTGGATTTTATTTTATCCAAGTTAGCAAGCAACAGAAGAAAAACATCGGTATCACCTGCATGTACAACAACTGCTTGCATGTGTTGACCAATATCTGCAGCATGTAACACCATACGAGTGTCAGCTTCTTCATGATCACACAACAGGTCGGCTTCTAAGGTTACTTCATCTGAGGAAATCCTCCAGCGATCTTTGTTAGCAGAGCTACAAAGAGAACTTTGTTACAGAGTTTGCTTCGGAAATCATCGGATTTCCAGGATTCAAGGAGAAAATCTACAATGCTTACTTTATTATTCTGGGAGGACAGAAACTGCGCCCATGACTTAACTGGAAATGCTCCTCGAATGTTTTTGTAAGATGCTATCACTAGTAATCCGGGTCGTCGTCGTCGGGGAATTTCTCCCTTCCCTTTGACTACCTCCCCGACGGCGACGACAATGACAACACAGACGGACGATGACACAGACGGAGACGACCACGACGTGGGGGAAACCCCCCCCCCCCCCATACGCTTGTGGCTAGGCTTTGTCCACCCCTTTGTCTTTCCCCCGCGTCATCCCTTTACGTCCCTCCCTTCGTCTCGATTAGCCAAGCTGCATAAATATGAGACGTAAAGCGTTATCCAATCAAAATCAATCTTGACTTCTATTACGCCTTTTCGAAGTTCTTAATGGAAGGATCTTTGTAAACATCAAAAACTATATGAATGAACGCGCTAGGAGAGTGAACTAGTTTGTTAAAAACTGTTTCTGCAACCCCGGTCACAGTGATTTGGAGCGCGCACTTGCTGGTCCCGTCAGTCCATCCCTTTGACACGAGGTCATGAGTGTCGTACCACGTCTCGTCTAGGTAGACGATTGACTTGCCCTCAACACGTCGTTTTAAAATTTTACTAAGATAAACGTATCGTAGTGCTGCGATTCTTGGTGACTCCATTTTGTTCAAACAATTGTTCACTTATAGAAATCTGATTCCAAGATTGATAATAACACTGCTAAGAGTAGCTCGGCAGCAACTAAAGGGCATGTCTGTGTCGACAGTGTATATAATGAGAAGAGCACGCAGCAAATCGAGGTTGGCTCGTGTTTTTCTCAGTACATCGAGTGGATCGTTCTTAAATTGTGATCGCGCATAAATCCATCAACTTTTTAAACTTATATAACTGCAGTAACTGGCCTGAAGAACTCTGCCCCTGGTCCTGATGACGTTCACAACGAGATGATCAAACGCTTATCCCCTAAATCTCAGCAATTCATCCTCAACACGCTTAACCGCATCTGGCTAGAGGAGGCATTTCCTTACTCCTGGAGGGAAGCCATAGCTATCCCTATCCTGAACCCAGGCAAAGACAAAGACCAACTTGTAAACTATAGACCAATTTCACTCACGAGCTGCCTGTGTAAGCTTCTCGAACGTATGATTAATAAAAGATTGATGTGGGTTTTGGAAAGCCGCACGCTGATTGTCTCAGAACAATCTGGCTTTCGACAAGGACGGTCGGTTTATGATCACCTTGTCAGGTTGGAAGGTTATATACGAGATGAATTTTTAACAAAACAACACGTAGTGGCTATTTTCTTTGATTTGGAAAAGGCGTATGATACGGCATGGAGATATGGCATTTTAAAAACTTTTCATATCTTGGGCTTTAAAGGGCACCTGCCAATTTTTATTTCAAACTTTTTATCTGACAGAATTTTTAGGGTTCGAATTGGAAATATTTTATCTAGACCTTTTTATCAAGAGAACAGAGTCCCACAAGGATCAGTTTTAAGTGTCGTATGTTTTGCTATATCCATCAACAGTATCAACAGCCTATAAAGCAGTTTTCGACCCTCCATTTCAAAATCGGTATGAAGTTCGCCTGAAGGCCTCAAGACCGGTGGGTATCCGCTCCCTTGAACTACTTCAGGCCTTAAACATTACACTTCCCCTTGTTTTCTATAAATCAAATGGGGCAATCCCACCTTGGACACTTAACAAACCATGCTGCATAACACAGCTCTCAAAACACAAAAGGCCACCACATCAACACATATCAGCACTATTCACAAATCCGAACACACAAAGATTCAGAATTTTTACAGCCAGGACATCATGCAAACGTACAATTTATAACCTCGTACTGTTATGTTTAGCTTTGATAGACACTTCTTTATTTTTCACATACTACCAACATTGTTACAATTAATAACACACCATTCAATTTTAAACAACTAGTTTGAGGGTTTCATTTTCTTATCATATAAAATGACTTTTTACACATTAAAATGCATTTCCTAAAGTTGTTGTTTTAAATTATATCTTACAGAAATTCAAACTGATGTGGGCAAGCCTGTTTGGAACTCAGTCTACACCAGCCAGAATGGATGCAAATATAATATATTCTTTTTGCGAATGTAAAAGTGGCTACCTCCGCATCACCGAACTCATGGATCCACACACCTATCTATAAGGCGATTAGGACATGAAGTAATATAGAAGGCCATGGTGTCTCCATGGTGTTGTTGCTAAACAAGCTACCTACTAACATGTCAATCGAAATCTTGTCTTCTTGTTCTAAGTTTTCGTTAAATAAACTTATTTACTCACATTATTACTCTGGTAACAACATCATTCATTAAACTTATAACGCTTATATGCATTACGATAAAACATCCGACACTACTAGACTAGAAATTGGTTCACCGAAGTTATGTCTCTCTATAGCAGGGAGCGTGGGGTAACACAAACCGCTTTTATGTTGCTATCAAAGTAAAATTGGTCTTTCTCACAACATAAATCAAATATTTATTGTTAGCTGAAAAACGCACACAGAACCTATCTCGCACACCATATCTGCGTGGGTTGGCACCGTGATTAGGGAGTTTTTTCTCCCTAAAACTAATGTGGCGAGCTCTGGGTCGTCGTCGGGAGAACTTTCCCTTCTCTTTTGACTACCATCCCCGACGGCGTACGACAATGACAACACGGACCGTGATGATTTACACGACGGAGACGACCACGACGTGGGGAACGCCCTGCTCTCCCATACCGACTTGTGGCTGGTTGCTGACCAGCACAGGCCATCTCACAACTCCCTTGTCCCCCCGCGTCATCCCTTACGTCCCAATATCCCTTCGGTCTCTGGGTGATTATACCCCAATTGCATAAATATGAACTAAAGCATATATATCCAGCTCTATCAAACGGCGACGGGACAATGAACGACTACGGACGGATGAATGACACAAGAGCGGAGACGCACACGACACGACTTTGTGGGGAACCCCTGCCCTCCACCCTATAACGCTTTGTGGACTGGTGTTCTCTAGAGCAGCACGTCTGTCCCATAGTCACCTTGTCCCCCGCATCATCAATTCACCTGTACGTCCCCTCCCTTCCGTCTCGATTAGCCTAACTGTTGCTATAAATATGAGACACGTTATAAGCATACTTAATAATATCCCCTAATTAAAGACAACCGGATTATTACACATCATGTGTGTGCTGTATTAATTATGCTTACTATATCATCTTTTCGGGGGGGGGGATTTTGACTACGTTTCACGCACTTTGTGCGTGCAACATCGATATGCCTCAGCTAGCCCACACCTTTTTGAATTACGTACTACACAGTGCAGCGGAGCATGCCGTGTCCTAAAATGTTTTTGCAACATAGGTCTAGCTTGGTCTGTTGTTATTTTCACAGATGAGGACGTTTATTTGTCTCCGCGCTTCGTTCTGTTTTTGTTTCTTGCCTCCACATGGCAGAAGTAGGCTACATGGTGCCACAACCTATAACTATTATACACAATCCCTTGGCACACACCCGCACCAGTAATTAGTTCTGTATATGTTACGCTGTCTAGCTCTTAGATTTGAACGTCCAACTATCGACTGGCGACTTTCACATCCGAACCTGAACTCCCGCACTTTTCCGTATTAAGCACACGTAGTGTGTAGACACTAAAACAATTTTACGTTGGTAAATGTTGGAGACCGGACTCAAAGCCGACCATGTTTCCGCTCCGAGTCCGTCGACCCTTATATCCCCAACGGGACTAAAGCTTGAGGAGTCAAAGTCCAAAGAAATCCGTGGTTCCAAAACGTAAGCTAATGTCTTTTGTCACCATCTTAACATAGATTAGCCATAATGGGGCCCCTATTCGTGTCTGGGTTTTTGTTTCCATTCGGCTAGAAGTATGAAGAATTCGCCAAACATGAGTGGAACAGATCCTTGTGACCGAGCTGAATGTATTCTCAGTGATTTACAATGAAAATAATTTGTAACTATAATATATAATTAAATCTATTTTCCTTTACTCAGTTAAATACGAGCAAACTGAGTTTCAAAGGGATTATCCTGACGAATTGTATTATACGTACCAAGCTTGATATTATGAGTCAGCACAATTCGAAAGTAACCAGCAACATTATTATTGTTCTATTTAACTACAATATTGAATGAAGTATAAAGAAAACACAGCCATAGACTAGGGGACCTTAAACCGGGAACATCGGTTTAGGAAACATGAATAAAACGACATAACAACTGTCCACAATTCTGAGGTAAAGAATGCTGACGAGATTAGTGACGAACAGACCATATTCATGACCGTCTCTTTATTCTCGCCATACGCCTTCGTCTGCTTACATTTATTGCACTTGATGAAGACGTAGGGTGATGCCTATACAATTCAATCAAAGTATTTCCGGATTTATACAAGGTTTTGTTACCAGGCGTTTCTTGCTCGAAGCACTCAGGTGCTATTTTCGAATTACAGTTTCTTTTTTGATGTGGCCAAACCGTGTACACTAGAAGCAGCACAATGGCTTCTGGGAACACAATAAAGGTCTAACCGCAAGTCATAAGGTATCCACTAATATGATGCCTGAGCGGTGGAGTGGGTGAGATATACAAGTTGTGCAAGAACTTAAGCGTTGATAGTGTGGGATTATGAACTAGCTAATGAGCTGACATGAGAATCTTCTTGCCGGTCTATCTTTCCCTTGCAAACTGATATAATCACCAGTTTGTGCAAAATCACCATCTCACCCTGTTTCATGTTTTATCATTACAAAATTACCTGCTTCAGGATAAATTTGCGATTACATATCTCATTGTTCCACTACAAGAATAAACTGTTATCCAACATTTTTCTTCAGTAGTGGTATGCTTAACTGAAAAATATATAACAGATAAAAAAAGTTCCCCTTTGAAGGCATGTGTAAATTGTGACAACTAGTTTCCCCGTATGGAGCTAAGGTATGCCATCATCCTTTTCCGCGGTATAAATATAATGTCAATAACAACAGAGAATGACAGGTAGAAGCACGGCCAGTAACTCCACCCTTTGTACGCCTCTCTTTATTGTTTGAGAGGCTATATTGTTTCATGCTGTTTCTGCCTTTGAAGGCGATCATGCTTTTATCCACAGAATGAGTTTTTCGAGACGATTAAATGCTGACTTTGTATATAACTATTAGATAAATGTTCTACCAAGGACGCACTTTGTACACTTGTCCCCCCGCGTCATCCTTACGTCCCTCCCTTCGAAATCTCGATTAGCCAGTTGCATAAAATATGAGACGTCAAGCATATCCATAATCTAATTCTAATCGAAATTTGCGTTCTCCTAGCTAGGCTTTATGCATTAGTCGTTCAAGTGCCAAAATAATCGCAAGATTATTTAATTTAATAATGGCATTTTATCGATACAAATGTAAGACAATGTTTTGATTAAATTTTGAGAAATAACTTATCGGTTTTAAATTTTAAATACATCAAGTTCAATGCAAAGTGCAACAACGGCTCTACCCTCGATCCTAGTAACGCCTTTGAAGTGAAGGATAGGATCCACCAGCTTACCTTCGAGAAGTGATGGTGGTTGCAGAATTTGTGGATAAATAGTTACATTTAACATACAGTATATGCACGCAGAAGACACAGAGTGTTCGACACGAGGTCTTGATCACTCAGTAGGAGGGGGGGGGGGGGGGGGGCAAACTAGAAAATTTGTTTTTGTAAACTGGTTTGCTTTAAGGGATTGTCTACAGTAAAACAAGTTATGACTCAAATGAAAATGTAAAATGAATCCTTGGGCATAATGAATAATATGATTCCACGAGAAACGGAAACTATTAGTTTCCTCGGATCCCTCTCCCTTACATCAACATCTTAAATTGACGAAGCCTGAACTATAGGGAACGAGGGAGCTCACTACAATTTATAGCAAAATAAGATATTATAATTAGATAGGTATTTTATTAATACTAATATACCGGACCGTCTGAAGTCGAATATCAATCATCCACTGTAGTTCGTTATCGCCTCATGTGGTGTTACTTTTTAACTTCTGGGCAAACTA
The DNA here is from genome assembly GCA_024449915.1 of Sweltsa coloradensis. Classification (NCBI taxonomy): domain Eukaryota; kingdom Metazoa; phylum Arthropoda; class Insecta; order Plecoptera; family Chloroperlidae; genus Sweltsa; species Sweltsa coloradensis. Next base: position 9,351 of record JAMZAV010002843.1, on the reverse strand, counting down.
CGATTAGCCACGTCCGCACATGGGAATTGGCAGAAGGGATGGTCTGGATTGGAATATTCAAAAGATCTTTGCCAAATACATGCTTGGAGTTTCATATGTCGAATGTCTTGATCTCCAGTGATTGAACGACATGGAGGAAGAAGCTCTGATCAACTGTGGCCTCTACTACAGTACAATAGGTATAGCGAGCAGGCATTACAACATCGAGTTAACAGTTATTACCCACCATAACATTATCAATAGCAGGACGAATTCTTCAAGGGCACGTTGTACAAAGTTTATCTCTGTCCTTGGCCGAGTCTCGGCCAGTGTTTTAAAATGTGTGATATTTTTATTTTTGCGATTTCTTGCTTAGTTTTCATGAGCTTCTATTCCGCTTTCCCTAAAAGAGGCTGATACAGTGTCGCATCCTGATTAAAAGCCATGTGGAAACTGAGAAGGGCTTTAAAAAATCGTTGAACTCAAACCCATTCTGGTATTTGGTGTCTATAGGCCTACCGTTGACACCACATGGTTTTAGGCAATGATTCCTTTACTTTGTTCTTTGTTATCCTATTCGCATGCATACATTTGCTTTGATTTTATCCAAGTTAGACACCAACAGAAGAAAAACATCGGTATCACCTTGGCATGTACAACAACCGCTTTGCATGTGTTGACCAAATATCTTCTAGCAGCATGTAACAACATACGTAGTGTACAGCTTACTTCATGATCACAGCAACAGGTCGGCTTCTAAGGTTACTTCATCTGAGGAAAATCCTCACAGCGATCTTTGTTAGCAGAGCTACAAAGAGAACTTTGTTAGCAGAGTTTGCTATCGGAAATCATCGTATTTCCAGGATTACAAGGAGAAAATCTACAAATAGCTTACTTTTATATATTTCTCGGGGGGACATACCTGCGCCCATGACTTAACTGAGAAATGCTCCTCGAACTTTTTTTTGTAAGATGCTATCACTAGTAATCCGGTCGTCGTCTCGTCAGGTGAATTTTCCCCTCCCTTTGACTACCTCCCCGACGGCGCGACAATGACCCAACACACGACGGACGAGACACAGACGGAGACGACAACGATGTGGGGAGAATTGAAGACGATGACAAGAGAAATCTATAAAAAAATAGAGTTTAAATCATGGGACAAATACAATCATAACATCCATAAAACAAAACTTTAATGAACTGTCAAACAAGGAAATGATGAGAAGGATAACAAATACAAATGCCTACTCACACATGTGTGCACATATCCATAAACAATAATTGAATAAAAGTCCGGGGGAGACTAATTCCTCGTTACGTACAGAGCAAAAAATTTAACAGTAGGATGATAATTTCTTTCTCTTACCTATACTACAACAAAATAAACCATAATATTGAATAGTATGACGAAAGGCAGCTAATTAAGACTAGTTGCTACGAATCTGCAACGGCCCCCCCCCCCCATACCTTGTGCTAGGCTTTGCCACCCCTATGTTCCCGCTCGTGCTCTGGTCATCCTTACGTCCCTCTCCCTTCGTCCTCTCGATTTGACAGCTGCATAAATATGAGACGTAAAGCAATTATCAAATCAAATCAATCTCTTGAACTTCTATTACCGCCTTTCGACTATCTTAATGGCAGGATCTTTGTAAACACTCAAAACTTATGAATGACGCGCTAGGAGAAGTGATACTGTTTTGTTAAAAACTTTTCTGCACCCTCCGGTCCAGTGATTTTGGAGCGCGCACTTGTGCTGGTCCGGGTCAGTCCATCCCTTTGACACTAGGTCAGAGTGTCGTACCACGTCTTCGTGCTAGGTAGACGATTGCCTTGCTCCCTCAACACCGTCGTTTAATAATTTTACTAAGATAAAACGTATCGTAGTGCTGCGAGTTCTTGTGACTCCATTTTGTTCAAACAATTGTTCCACTTTAGAAATCTGATTCCAGATTGGAGAATAACACTCGCTAAGAGTATCTCGGCAGTGCACTACAGGGCATGTCTGGGTCGACAGTGTAATACAATGGAGAACAGAGCACGCAGCAAATCGAGTTGGCTCATACTTGTTTTTTCTAGTACAGTCGAGTGGATCGTTTCTTAAATTGTGAATCGCGCATAAACTCCATCAACTTTTTTACAAACTTATAATAACTTGCAGTACCTGCCTGAAGAACTTCGCACCCTGTCCTGATGATCAGTTCACAACGAGAATGTCAAACTCTTATCCCCTAAATCTCAGCAATCATACCTCAACACGCTTAACCGCATCTGGCTAAGTAGGAGGCATTCCTTACTCCTGGAGGGAAGCCATAGCTATCCCTACCTGACACCCAGGCAAAGACAAAGACCACTTGTAAACTATAGACCAATTTCACTCACGAGCTGCCTGTGTAATCTTCTTACGAACGTAGAATTACTAAAAGATTGATGAGTGGTTTTGGAAAGGACGCACGCTGATTGTCTCAGAACAATCTGGCTTTCGACAAGGAACGGTCGGTTTAATGTACTCCCCTATGTCAGGTTGGAAGGATTATATACGAGATGAATTTTAACAAAACACCAACACGTAGATGGCTATATTTCTTTGATTTGTAAAAAAGGCGTTACATGATACGGCAATGGAGATATGGCATTTTAAAAACTTTTACATATCTTGGCTTTAAAGGGCACCTGCCAATTTTTCTTTCAAACTTTTTTATCGGACAGAATTTGTAGGTTCGAATTGGAAATATTTTATCTAGTACCTTTTATCAAGAGAACAGAGTCCCTACAGGATCATTTTAAGTGATCGTATTGATTTTGCTTATCCATCCACAGTGATCAACAGCCTATAAAGGCAGATTATTCGACCCTCCATTTCAAAATCGGTATGAAGTTCGCCTGACAATGGCTCAGACCGGTGGGCATCCGCTCCCTGGACTACTGTCAGGCCTTAAACATGAACACTTCCCCTTGTTTTCTATAAATCAAATGGGTCAATCCCACATTGACACTTAAAAAACCATGCTGCATAACCACAGCTCCTCAAAACACAAAAAGGCCACCACATCAAACATACAATATCAAGCACATATTCAACAAATCCGATACAACTACAAAGATTTCAGAAATACTTTTTACAGCGGTTCAAAAGTGAAACAATTCGTACGGCTCTGCCTTTACCAACGGATAGCATAACAACTTCACTTAAACTCATTCCACATACAGTCGTCTTAATAATGCAGAACTGTTTTTGCAATTCTAAAAAGCTCCTGTTTGCTCTTGGAATAGTCAGGACTCCAAATTCTTCAGTGTTGCACTGAATTCTTTAAGTCACTAGAGGCACCTGCCAAATTTTACACTACACACCCTTAATTAGTAAAATCCACCAAATCATTGTCGAAACTTGCTGCACAACATAAATCAATAGCTTTTTGTTGGGTGCCTGTCATTCTGGTATTATATGAATGACTGTCGCCGACCAAGTGAGCAAAGACAGCTGTAACAAAACACAAGTTGAGTGCCATTTAGTTGTAACGCCAGATCTAAAGCATTCTTCAAACTCAAACTCTAAAGCAAAGTGGTGCATAAATGGCAATATCATGCCAAAATAATAAGCTTCGTGAAATAAAAGACCGATGTTACCAACCTGGTGACTCTCTTCAAGGCGCTCTTTTTCGTGATGCGAAAGAGGTTGTTTCTGACCTGTCCTACGCATTGGGACACTACCATCCTTACTCAGGATACCTTCATAAGAGGCGAAGATCTACCCCTATGTGAGCAGTGTGTAAAATTTTAACTGTTAAGCACATTTTAGTAGAAGGTCCCCAAACACATGGAACAAAAAGAGAAAAGGAATAATTTTTAAACAAAACCTATTATAAAAAGAAATTTTTTATCTGATGCATCTGCGAATGAGAAACGTGATTTTAAATATGCTTATGGAAGGCACAAAGTGTAAATAATAGAATTTAAAAATTACACATCAACTCTAAAAGAGAATCGGGCCACTAATAACCTTAGGTGTTAGTGTGCCCTTACACCCTAATAAGCTATAACTACTCCTACGGCAAGCGTAATAGTTATTCTTTCTTTCCATAAAGGTTAACCTTTTAAATTCAATTTGAAATTCATATATATTTCAGGCACAATCCCGAAAATTCGATGGGCACTGATAACTTTATTTTTTATTTTGTGTCCGGCACAGTGATTTGCATAAGACGTTACAGCTATAGACACAAGATTATATAATTGTGGCTGTTAATAGATTAAATATGTTTTCAACTGCATTGTCATCCATTGTATATTGCATGGACCATATTTTTACTATTATATGGAATAGTAATGTACCTAATGCATCAAGCAATTTGTCTCCGCACGAAGTTATTTAATTTGATAGAAGTGGGCCACGTAAAAAAGCCTCAAACAAAATGGTTACCGGAGCCCGTAGCTCAAGAGGGGTGTTCACTTGGTCTGATTATATCATACTAACGACACGGAATCTAGCAGCGGTGCTGCTAGTCCTCTCAGGCAACTATATGATACTGACAAATATAAAGTAACAAAAACTTCATTTATTCCCAGGGCCGAATGCTAATAATTTTAGGGTGTCGGCTGCTCTCTGTAGTTTCCAATAATTATAATACAAGAGATTCAGAATTATTCATTGTTTTTGAGAGGTTTTCGCGAAAAAAGCACCTGAGGCCTACTTAACCCAGACCTCTCGAGTCTTGGCCATTCCTTGACACAGACCATCCGTTTACACAATTGGATTACTTATATCTTTAGGGGCTAACATAAATAAATATCCGCCAATGTCCGTTTATATAATGATATGATATCCACCATCATCACCATCATCAAGGCGGTGGTCCACGTTGGACTGTCATTGAACGTGCTCCGTCAATTTATTGATTTTTCACTAGTTTTAGATGGTATTTGTTTCTGATTTTTGTACCATGAACAGTGCATATTACTATGTAGCTGGTGTATCGTTAGTACGTAAGTACAAAGTTGCTTTCAATAGGTTTTATTAGTTTAAAGTTTTAATATATTTGTTTGAAATTAGCATTGAAACATTTGAATTGTTTTCTATGGTAACGGATACGTTGGCTCCAAGAAGCTTATCACACACTTGACTTTTTGGAAAGATATGCACAACGAAGGTGCTGGTATTTGAAGGTGCACACGTGAAGAATTTTTAAATAATTTGTACTCAGTGGATTAAGTGTATATTGACAAACAAATATGGTTGTGTCTGGTAAATATGTAGTGTGGTGGGTGAGAATGATTTTGTTTATCATACTTATTAAAAGTGTATAACATACAGGAGCATTAAATGAAGATGGTGAAGAACTAAATGATGAGAGTAAGACATGGAAGAGAAACCAAATTCTGGAAAGAATGCTAATCGTAAGTAAGTGCAAAATATCTGCTTTGACTTTATGCATTACTGGTAGCCGGGGACTCTCTCTTTCAAGATTCAGAATGCTGTTAGTGATGTCCGGCAAGTGTCATCTGAAGTCGACCATCAAGCTTGGTCTAGTAGGCCTACTAATGTTAGCTCTATGTGGAGATGTTGAACTGAATCCAGGACCACCAGTAAGCCACACAGTCCCACAAGTTGACCCTGGTCACATGATAAATAACCCAAATTGTACTGTGTGTCAAGCATTAGGAAGACGTAATCAAATATTTCTGGAATGCCACGTTTGCCACAATAAAACACATCGAGCATGCACTGACTTGTCTTTGACAGCATATAATTCAATCAAGAAGGAAATATTAATTGGGTTTGCTGGCAATGCACTATGCCAAATATGGATGATTCTTATTTCGATAATTCAGCTACTGCAATCTTGGACAACTCCAGCGGGGATGTGCCATTGAAAAATGTGGGAGGGAAACTGACCTGTCTTAGTTTCAATGCACGAAGTCTAAAGAATACTAAAAGGCAACCTGACATAGCAGCATGGCTAGATACTCACAATCCAGACATTATGACCATTTGTGAAACCTGGTTGAATGATAGTGTGGGTAACGGTGAAATTCTCCCAAATGGTTATATAATATGCAGGAAAGACAGGGTTTGTTGGGGGTGGAGGAGGTGTTTTGGTGGCAGCTGGGTCCGGAGTTGAAGCCAACTCGCATGTCTTGTTTGAAACAACGGCTGAAGTAGTCTGGGTTCAAGTTACAATCGATAATTCTAACGTCTTAATAGGATCAGCATACAGACCGCCAAAAGCATCCCCAACATGTTAATGAAGAACTATTAACGTCTTTGAAGCTAGTTCAAGACCACCAACATGAATACTCTGCAATTCTACTATTAGGAGACTTCAACATCGCTGTTAAATGGAATTGTACTCCTCCAACAGCTGAAAATAATCTTGCGGAATCGTTTCTATCTTCTTTTTATGACCTATTTCTTCAACAGTTTGTGACAGAACCAACCCGTGTAACAGTGGCAAAAGAGTCAATTCTTGACCTTGTTTTGTGTAATAATCCTAATTTAATTGACAATGTACAGACAATCCCTGGAATTAGTGATCATCTGGCAGTAAAAGTTGAACTGTCGCACAAAAAAGTCATTACCAAAATGTTATCTAAGAAGAGCTTTAATTACAAAAGAGCAAATTGTGACCTTCTTAACGACAAATTGGGACCTTCTTAACGAACTTACTTTAACAATGATAAAAAAACTTCTTGGCAGGAATGGAAGAGAGTCTTCTGGGATTGTGTAAATGATACTAAGGTATACCAACTTGTACATTCAATGGAAGGCAACCGTGGATTAGCAAGAGTATTCTTAGAAACCTGAAAACACGGGATAAATTGCATAAAACATAAAGAAAAAAATGGTAATGATCAAGACTTGCACAACGATACCATACACCGGAACAAACTTAAGACTGAAATACACAATGCCCACAATAAATACATTTGGAATTTATCCACATCTAATTCTAAACAATTATGGAAATATATACATTCTAAAAATGGATCTTCAGCTCCTCTCCATTTTAAAGTCCATGGCGTGCTTGAATCGAACCCTAAAAAGTTATCTGAAGCATTTAATAATAATTTCAAATTAAATTTTACTCCTGCTTCTGATGGTGCAACTGAATCACCAGATATTACCAAAATACTGTGCCGCTAGAAACACCACGAATCATACACAGTACAGTGAGAAGGCACTTAAAATGCCTTAGAGTTGATTCAGCTACAGGCCCAGATAGTATTCCTCCCCAAAGATACTTAGAATGTGTGCGGCATCTGTGTCACAAATGTAATACCGATTTTTTAAAAATGGCAAGAAAGAAGACATTATAAACTACAGGCCGATATCATTAACATCAGTTGTTTGTAAAACTTTGGAACGTATCATTTCTCGAGAAGTTTTAAAACACATCACAAGTGCTAAAATCCTTAATGAAAACCAGCATGGATTTGTTCCAGGTCGGTCTTGCTCAACTCTTCTTACCAAGGTTATTGATAACTGGCAGTATGCTCTTGAAGATCCAAAGTGCAAGCAAGTAGATGCAGTGATGCTGGATTGTCAAAAGCATTTGACCTGATTCGGCATAATATTCTACTTAAAAAATTGTATTACTATGGCATACGTGGTTCATTACATTCTTGGTTGGAACATTTCCTTAAATGTAGAACACAAAAAGTAACCTTCCAAGGAGCGGAATCATCCTCAGTAACTGTGACTTCCGGAGTACCTCAAGGTTCTGTGTTGGGCCCGTTGCTTTTTGACATATTTATGATGGATTTACCCCCAAAGCGTTTCCTCAGAAATAAGCCATTTGCTGATGACTGCACGATCTGTAGGAAAGTGTTTTCGAAAGATGACACTGATGCACTCCAGACCGATTTGGACAATATAAACACTTGGTCTGTTGAAAATGGAATGAAGCTGAACCCTTTAAAGAGTGTATTCATCAGATTCTCTAGATCTAAGAACCCATTGCGTTGCAGTTACCAAATAAACGGTTTGCCAATACTGGAAAAGAATGGGTGTCAAGTTATTGGGTATCACAATAACTAGTGATCTAAAATGGAATACGCATACTGAAATAGTAAGAGCTAAAGCCTCCAGACAACTCTATTTTATAGCAAGAAACCTTCATCATGCTCACGTCAGTATTAAACGGGCTGTATACTTAGCATTAGTGAGACCTCATCTCCTTTACGCCTGTCCAGCATGGGATCCCACATCAGATTATAACAAAACAAAATTGGAACGTGTACAAAGTCGAGCAACGCGCATTATAGCTGCAAGGACAAAATTTCAAAGTGACAGTGCTACTGCAAGACGTACATCTTTAGACATTCCATTGCTAGAAAGTTACAGGAAAAAAGTAGAACTGCAATTTCTATGGGGAATGTTACACGGTACTATTGATCTGGACCCATACGCAAAATTGCAAGTCTGTAGTCGAGGAGCAGAACTTGGTAGAGGATTAACTCTCAAGCCTCCATTTGCAAGAACAACAGCTTACCAAAATGGCTTCTACTACAGGACTTGTAATGAATGGAATGCTCTTCCTTTGGAGTTAAGGGAGATTCGCTAATTAGACTCTTTTAAATCTGCCTAAGCACACATGTTTTTGCATTACAAAATTAATTCTGCAGTTTCTTTTACTGATTCATTTTTATAGTAATTCATTGAAGTGTATATTTATTTACTTATTTTCTATATTTTATAGGTTTACTAATGATTGTAATAATGTTGTTATCTTTTATTATATTTATTGTTATAAGGTTGGCAGTCACCAAGTGTGTTTGGAGCTCTGCTCTTTTCTGCCATCCTCGTGATACATTTAAACAATGTGTTACGGAACAAATAATAAAATAATAATAAAAAAATAATAGATATTAGTCGTCGTGATATCTGGGCGTGATAATTATTTTGCCTTTACAAATGGAGCAATTTAGGCCTACAAGGCAAACCTTAATTCTTCATTTCTGCGTTGTAATTACTATAAATCGAAAGGGTGACTCCATCTAACGGAAATATCGAACGATGATTGATGATAGTACGATGATAGTAGGCCTACGCATGAAATACCTGGCTGAAGTACCTCTACCGACTGCTGCTGCAATGCTATGCTATAGCATTGCGCGCTGCACAAAATCACCTAATTTAATTTGTTTCCATGGCATTCCTGGCCATTTGATGCCTGTTACGATTACATCCTATACAATGAAGTATTCTGCAACGATTTTAAAAGGTTTACGCTTCTTGCAAGATAAGAAAATAATTAAAATTCCCTTCAAAATTCTCAATCCAGCGCTGACTCCATAGTATTCGGTTTATTATCGTCGTATTTTCGTTTCCAAGTAAAGCTTATTTCCACATGGAAAGTTTTAAACTAACCATAT